>JAMKCH010003125.1:0-87732 GCA_023653785.1 Ophioderma brevispina
ATTTCAAGCATGATAGAAAGCCTATTTGGAAACCAAATTTATGAAAAAGTGTTGACTTTTATTAAAACCACTTTGACTTTTTCTGCATGTTGAATAGTTGTACTACATAGTAGTACTATTCACATATGCCGACCCTCTCCTGGTTAGGCCGACTTCTTAGACAAAATATCACTTCCTGTTTGTGAATAAATGCAGAGTTTGATTTTACCACCCTGTGTGTTCCCAGTAACAAGCCATGGGTAGTGTATTTGCTTTCCTATTGTTAGTGAAAAGCTATGAATTGGCCATGTTTAAACAGCGTGACACAGTATTGATTTTGTAGTACGCGGTGCTCATAAGGTCAAGAAGGTGAATTGACCTATGCTGTCTTTATTTAAGTGTCATGCTTTTTAAGAACAGAAATAACATTTAGAATTTGATAGCTTATAATATTCTGCTTGTGAAAAAATTATATAGGCCTTAAATAAATATTTAATTACTAGTATTACAGATTCCAAGTAAATTTTGATAGGTTTTATTTTCATTTGGAGAAAGCAGTAGTGTACGAGGGTGTGCTTACACAGAGCAATTATTTATTGATAGTACACTGACAAGTTACACTGTGTGCGAAAACCTCGGTGCCTTAAGGAAAATTAAAAAATGGCCTCCAAATTGGCCTAAAACATATTTTTACAGCTTTTGTTTAACCTGGAAGGAACCATTCTATGCAACCTTAATATCACCACGACTTTTCATTTTCTTGATATTGCAGTTTTAGTCTAAACTTGGACTGCGTGGACGCTTTCCCCCCAAAATAAACATCATATCAAAAGTTCTAAATTTTAACAGGCAGTCCATCATTGTTGATTCATCATTTCCTGAAGATTATAGTGGGGACTGTAGTGCATTGGTCTCATGTGAGTGTGTAAATCTGGATAATATCTTTAAAAATATTTAATCAACCTTTATGAACTTTTCAGGGATATTAGCTAACAGTCCCATCTTACCTTACAACAAAGAATAAATTGTCACGTGCTTTTGTTCTAAACTTATGGCGCCTGTCACCAGGTGTTGCGTGTTTTTTTTTTTTTTTTTTGGGGGGGGGACACACGGTATATCGCCGATATAGCCCTGCAAATACCATGGCCATCGTCATTTTTCTATTGTATTTTAACTTGCCCATGCAGTGATCGCCGATTCGCCGCTGCCGCTATTCTTTCCGTTACTTTCCCATTTCAGATTTTGTTATTGGCTATTGCATTACTAATTAATTCAGCGGGTCTTTTTAAATATTAGAAAGTACTGTTAAAACCAAATAAAACAAATGATATTCAGTAGAACAATGGTGCTCAATTATTTATAAATCCACATTTAAAAACATCATTCATACTTTGATCAATTGTACTTCAATTAAAGCACTGATTTTGTAATCGGCTATTTTGGTTCAAAATGGTCAAAATGATGATTTGTAAGTGACACTTTGGATGGTTTCCCAAATGGTTTCTGGTTGTTTTCGGCTCCCTTGGATTTCAATGGTTGATGAGTATTGCGCCTGGAGCAAAGATCGATTCGGTTCAAAATGATCAAAATAACGAAATTTAAACAAAAGTAGACAATTTTCATGGTCCTAGATAGTTTTTGAGTGGTTCCTGGTGTTTTAGGTTCCTTTATATTTCAATGGCTATTAAGCACTGCCTGAACCCCTACATTGACTATTTTGGTCCAAAATGGTCAATAATGATTTTAAAACAAAGTGGATACTTTGGATGGTTTCCAGATGGTTTCTGGATGGTTCCTGGTGTTTTCGGCTCCTCTTTTTTTTTATCAAGGGTTGTTGAGTATTGCCTTTACCCGGCCCTGATTCAGCTATTTTGGTTCAAAATGGTCAAAATAATAGCTTTTAAAGAAAAATGGAAACTATTGATGGTTTCCAGATGGTTTCTGGATGGTTCCCTGTGTATTCCGCGCCTCTGTGTGTCAATAGTTGCTGAGCATTGCCTTGAACCCAAAGCAGCCATTTTGGTCCACAATGGTCGAAGTAATGATTTTCAAACGAAAATGGACTCTTTGGATGGTTTCCAGGTTGTTTCTGGATGGTACCCAGTGTTTTCGGATCCGTTGTGTTTCGCCCCCAGGGCCTGGTACGGTTCCAATGTCAATCCTTGTTTAGGGATATATTCCTCGTTTAGGGTCGGTTTGATGAGGTTTTGGCATCCTAGCTTAGGGTCATTTTTTAAAGTCAATTCACGCGGGTGCTTACAACATTTACACATGAGTGCCCCCCCGGGTTGCTCATTGGTTAAAAAATCGCATAAGTACCGTTATGACCCAGAGGGAGTTTTGAGTCCATCCCACAATGCACCTGTTTTGTGCAATTTCACCTCACTAAGGTAATGTGATCCACCAAAATCAATATTCGTAACACAAGTAAAAACTCTTGACTTTTACCCTCATTTTAGCCCACAAAGTTCTACTTATGGAATTTTAGCATAATCATGAAATAACTTGCGGTTGTTAAATACTTTGTTTATACTTTGTCTGGCCAGTACTAAGAAATGACGTCATAGCTTTCATGCAGTAATGTTTACCTTTTTTGGTTGAGGAGAAAAATCCATCCGTCTGGAGAGGGTGACAAGCACAAACCAGCCCAAAAAGTAACCTAAAATTAAAATAACCTAACATGATCCATGTAATGTTACAATCAACAGATACATGGTAGTTAATAAGAAAACTGAGATTGATTGAGACGAGATGCTGCTACGTTCCTTGAACCTTAGGACAGTATTGAGATATGTTACTGTAGTAATTTGGCATTAGGACACACGGTAGTGTGTCAACCAAGTTTTAAATAAAACAACCCGAAAAACAAGAAAAAACAGCAAAAAAAAAAAGCATTAGAACATCTCTGATACAAGCGACACACACTGTGAGTATATTAACATAAACAAACTTCCCTTTGTTTGACGTGTGTTTGAAGAGTAAAATCACTAGGTGGGAGTAACAATCGCCTAACTACTCGTAATACAAACGCATAGCATGTATTTCAACCATAAGAAATATATATGACACATTTCATGAGCAAGATACGATTGACAAAACGGAAACCACGAGTTAGAAATGCTTTCAAACAGTCATTTATAACGATTATTAGTGGCAAATGTGAAACTTAAAAAACGGTCTCCCAGACCTTAGCCTTTATTAACGAAATGAATATTGGTCAACATTTTATTAAATATTGGCACGTGTATGTTGTTACAACGCGAGATTGGCTCGTACTCTGTTTTAAAACTTGGTGGCTTTTTACGTTGCCAACGTCTTTTTGGAAGATTTGTTTGACGAGTGCAAACTCGTACTAGTCTGCCATTTACGAACGCATAAGATGAATACATGCATTGGGAATGCACTGAACTCAACCATTGATAAGCAATTTGATGAATTAATGGCCATATCGTGTAATCTCTAAATCGCATTTGGTAAAAATCAAATTTAACTTCTGTCGACCATAGCTCTCCATTTATCGCTGTAAATCAATATTGTCCATTTGCCATTAATGCAGTTTACTTTCCCATTGATTTTTTTCTTTGTCTCAACCTATGATAAATACACAGGATTGTCAGATATGTGCTTGGTGCACGTGTGAAGTATTTCTCCTTGAATATTAACTATCTAACTTTGGGCCATGCATAGTGCATACAGAAGGTAACCACCATTTCACTTTAAAAAACAAATAAAACAGCCCATCTTAATTAAGCCACTTAGTACAGGTTTGTATGTTTTCCAGTGGGAGTTTGATGCCAAAATTGATGTTATTAGCTGACTTTGGTCATTTTGGGGTGCTGATTTCAAAATCTGAGGTGCCATTTTTTTCAACCACGCCTTCAGTCGCCGTTTTGGATTTCAAAAGGGCCGCCATTTTTCAGTATTTTCTGTCCTATATCTCGGCTAGGAGCAACTGAGAGGAAGTAAAAATTCGTGGCCCAATACCCATGCTTTGTGATACCAGGAATTTCATTGCAAAGCATCGTCTACGTAAATGATTGGTTTGGATGCCATCTTGAATTTCAAAATGGCACACCAATTTTAAATTATGTATGTCCGATATCTTGGGCGCTCCTTGGTGAGCAACGTGAAGAGTTAAAACTGGTGGTAATCCCATGTTGTGATACTAGGGATTACTTATTTGTATCTAATTTAGCTTTGCTGCCATCTTGGATTTCAAAATGGCCCCGCCATATCTAATTAACAACTTGTTTTAAAATCTCAGCATACAGTAATAAAGCAGTCTTCTGAAAATGGTAGCATTGCCTGTACTATGATGATCATTCCAAATCACTGCATGCCTTTATTCAATGAGCAAACTCCCCCCACCAATGGGAGATTTCATAATGGCCGCCACTAGACATTTTTTTATTTTTTGATTAATAATGTAATGTTAATGAAAGGTAAACCAAATATCAGTATCAATTACAGATTTTCTACTATTTTAAACACGATCCTTGAAATACCTGACTTTGATCTTGGACTTGTCTTTTCAGTTCATAGTTTATTTTCACCATACTGCGTTCATTTCGGAAACTTATTGAGTGTAGGCCATTAATCAATAACATTGTAGTGAAGCAAAAAAAGTTAATCACTCTCATGTTATCACCTTTTTTTAGAGACACAAAAACTTTTATCATTCAAACTTGACCTAAATGCGAAGAGGATGGATTTTTGTTTGCCTTCATCACAGAAAAAAAATAAGGATATTGAAATTCCATTAGGGGCTTACATGACTACATCGGTTACCCAGTACCTAGTTAGGATAGAACTTAAGTTCAGGGCATGTGTAGAGAATATATTAAACTCATCTCTGGAGTGAGATGGACCATTACCCCCAAAAAGGTTTGAGACCGGATCAATGGCTGTTATATACAACTTCTTATATTTCCAACAATGAGGTGGTATATGGAGATTATATACCACTCCTATCAGAAAACATTAAAAAGAGACCCGTCTCCAGTTTGCAGGTCACTGTATGCATCTCTCACCTAATTTTCTGGACACCACCTTGAGGAAACGAAAACCTAGCCGGGTAGGAAAAGGAAACGTAGTTATCCTGATGTCATTGCAAAGATATGGGATTGTATATGCAAGTGAAATCAGCAAACTCATGAAGGAAAAGGAACACAGCCTGGTACCAAATTGTCTTGGATGTTTCGACGTCGTTCCGTTACGGAACACAGACGATGGATGAGGATGAGTAAGGATAGGACTTCTGGACTTGTTGACTTGCAAAGTAACGGCATTTACAGAGCGCTGTTCGTGGCAAATGTGCTGCATTCGCTGTTCTTGAAGACACCATGTGCACAAAAAGTTTTAAAGAACATTTAACATGATGCACAGGTCGAAACTATCCTCACGAAATTTCTGGAGAACACCCATTGAGTCCATAGCTTAATTAGGAATAGATACTACTCTAGGATATCCACCTACTCTTTGATGTGCCAGCAAATTTTCCTCCCTAATCAGTACCTCTAAAAGCTTGCAGACCTAGTAGACCTAGATTTTTTCGCTTCCAACTGCTGCACACCTACGGTATGAAACTGTCAAGCTTCGCTTTTTCCTTTTCGGTAATTTAAAGTGAACGCTCGCCTGGAGGCTGTTGGTCTCTTTTGAACACAAATCCATGAGGTAAAAGAGACATTCCGTGGTCTGGCGAATTTACATTTAATAGATGATGTTCTCCTTTCTGTCAGTCTTGAAAAACACATCAAATAATGCATTGGGATCACGGGGGTCTGCTCTAGAGTGAGGGCTCACCAATTATTGGAGCCATACCACACCCTGCGTTGTTGGAATACGTTGGGATGCCAACAAGCTCTTGCTGCTATCTTCCTTTCATGGAGTAGAAAGTGAGAGCTTTCCCCCACGTAAGCTTCAGTTGAGACTTTGTTTCATATGAGATAGCAGGGATTCAGTGGTACTAATTGATATTAGTCGAAACTATGATGTAAAACTTGACCGGATCAATGCCAGCAGACTTTGCATGTGTCGGCAGCTTCAGGGAGTTAATCAAGATATATCTGTCGAAGATATCACATCCTTCATCATACGGATAAAATTCTTACGGAGCTTCGAACAAACGGTGTTGGCAAAATAAGAGCAGTGTATCGTTTTTGGACCTCCAACCCGCTGTGATGTATAAGCCGGTGTTAAGTCTACTGCGAGTCATTGGCGGTTCCTGTTAGATCATCACTGCAGTACAAAAGTACTTTGTTCATTTGGGATTAGAAGAAGACCATCTGAGGACAAGAGTGATCTGTGGAATAACAGGAAAAAGTGATAAGCTGTTGTTTGCGTCCACGAACAGATTTGTGAATGGAATGCCTGACTTAGTCACCATTGAAATCACCAGATTTGAGCTTCCAAGTTTGTTGGTAAGTGCACTTTAAACATCTTTATTGGGCAAGACAAATTGACAAGTCGAGCATATTTGTAGAGATCAAGGAGCAAAGTAATATTTGACTTGCTCCCCAGGAGCACCGAGACCAGCTCACTCTCCCTGTTCTAATGCTGGAATAAATGCGACCTCTACCTGCCATTCATATACTAAGGAGAGAATTATTTCAATCTGCGGAAAGTCTTGACTAAGTGCAGCTGGATTGGGTCTCTGAATTTGATTTTTACATCTTCAAAGACAACCAACATATCTTCCTGTCTGATATGAAGCACTATTGTGGGTTCGTGGACTATATTCAGAGGATTATGGTATAAAAAGTTTTCTAGCTGCAAGTTGCTTCAAAGAGGAGGTCATAGCAGACCATGCTATTGTTACATTGGATCTACACCCCACTTTTAAACCGCTTTCCAGTAAAGATTTGATGGTTTGTCGACGGGGTGATGGTGAATAAAGACCAGCTTCAGTGCTTATGGATTCAAGATACTTTGCGATAGAATGAAATGAAGCAAAACAAGAGTGGACCTCACCACCTCTCAAACCCAGATTGCAGTTTCATTGCCCTTTCGTGCAAGTCAAGATCAATGTTATGACAGTCAAGTGGATATCCCTTGAGGAAGGCAAAGCACTGTATGCCTATAGAGGGCAGTATAATCAGTTGGAGGTCTCCTTAACAAATCTGGCCCCCTGCGGGTTCGGGGTTAAGAATTGGTCCGATGTGTTCCTCTGCATGTCGTAAGAGGCGACTAAAATGGGTAACTCGTCTGTTATTTGAACAGACGGGTTGTTTTTAAATTTAGGAATTTGTAGTATTGTTTAAGGATCTCTAATGTGTAATTGTATTATTAAAATGTAATCTGTATTATTTGTAAAAGTACTTTAAATTTTGTATTAGTTAAACTAAACATACCATTAATTACGTTAATATGAAAACAAACCATTTGTCAATTTGCACATATGTAGTAGTTTAAAATCAGTTAACATGAAAACATACTATTTATCAATTTCGTTTGTACATATTTAAGACCACCTATTTAATCTGTAAAATATGTTTAAAATAATGTTTAATAATGTTTCATTACTGTATTGATTTATCTTGTCTTGTAGTTGATTTTTTTTCTTGATACATGGATGGGTGATGAACCTTGTCATCAGTGTATGATGTGTATACCGTAATTATAATTTGGAACAGTGATCTTGTATTGTATTAAATTGGGTTATCTTATACATGGATGGGTGATGATCTGGTTCATCAGTGTATGATGTGTATCTATTTGGAATTGTTGTCATTCAAATTGAATGTTGTGACTAGAATTTACTGTGGTGTATGTTTTATAAAATGTTGTGACTAGAGTTTGCTATGGTGTTGGTTTTATACTGTGGTGTATGGTTTATAAAGGTTTACTAGAATTTATTGTGGTGTATGTTTTATAAAAAAATTGATGTTTTTAATAATCGATACGATTTAATGACACGATATAACACAATTGTGTTGAGTTGTCGTTAAACGTTAATACTCACTCACTCACTCCCTTAACAAGTCTGGTTTCCATGATGGTCACTGATGATAGTCCGGAGAAATTTAATCTGAACACTTCTGGCTTGCAGTACGCGGAAAAGTAGATCGAAGGCTTTGCAGTACTCGGAAAAAGGTTTTTCAGTATGCGGAGAGGTAGATCGAAGACCTTGTAGTTCTCCCATAAACTTTACCCAATCTCCGTGTCCCAATTGCTCCACCCCTACGTCTTTGTTTTCTTATTTACTCATAATTTAATTATTGAAGTCTGATCAAACCAAGCTAAATAAAGTGGCTTTAAAATAAGTACTTACTTGGAAGTATTCAATCACATTTAAGCACTCTAATTGTTACAAACATTATCATATTTAACTAAAATATGAAACAGCTCCATCCTAGAGCATCTTGTCCGCTATCTTGAATGTGTGGGTTTCGATTGAAAATTGATTTAGGGAACAGCCATTTTCGTAATTAGCAGGGTTAAGCTACCCTTTAAATATGGCTTGCCAACTTTAAACATGACTTGCTTTTTACATCTTTTAGTTGATGCAATGCCATGCAATGTGAGATTCCTGCTAAAATTTTGTGACTCTGTATGAAGTGTGACTTGAGTACATAGAGGCCCGCCCATTTATGTGAAGTTATCCAGATGGCCTTGTTGTGAAGAATATAATTTTGTAACGTTGTATTAGGAGTTTGCATGTTTACATACTTGTAGTCGGATAGAACTTGGAAAGAAGCTTCAAAGTGCGTTCTAATGCTACTTTATTGCTAAATTTTAATAGAACAGGGTGTTTAGACTAGTGGAAGAATCCACAATGTGAGTCATTGCGTTACTGAGCGATGTAAGTGACTGAGCTCACAGGTTACATAAGGGGATCAAATTTCTAAAATCCTTCAAAAAAGTTATGAATTGTCACAAATTCTTCCTCCAGTCCAAAGGAAAAAAAAATCAATGACCCTGTATCCGTAGGGTACCTAAATACATGGTATAGTCAAAATAATGGATAAAAAGTCTTTAAAAAATGCTTCAATTCAAATAAGGATAGCCTCATTAATCTTGAAAAAATTAATGCTATGTTTAATGATACGAAGATAGCAGGCAAGTTCCCCGGGGGGGTTTTTTTTTTTTTTTTTTTTGTATGTGAACATGGACTTTCAAAATGCACCCCAAACACGTATTTTCACAAACTAAAAAACAAGCTAAAACTTACATTAAACAAGTATTTTCAGGTTTATGTTACCCTCAACAAGTACGCAGTTCATTGAATCGTAAATATACCCTTTATTTATCTTGCTTTGCTTTACTTCTCAAGTTCCGATTACAATATTTTGAATGATTTTGATCCCTGCATAATGAGATATAACATGAAAATTTCAGGGTAAGAAAAAAACATACCCTTTTTTCCATATTTTGCTGTTGTTGACACCCTAAACGATGTACGCGCGTACATCGCCTGTTGGAAAAAAGACACCCTTTTTACGCGTTTACTTGTTCACGCATCATATTCACCTTTGAATTAAAGTGCCCCCCAGGCAAGTTCAAAATAAAGTTTGTGGTTTTCTTTTTTACTTGTTTGCCCAATACACCTTCGAAACCTTCTTAGGTGGTCTAGTTTTTGTGATAGAGACATATTTTTGGGCTTTTTAACCAGTAGAAACTTATATCTAACATTCTGGTAGGGTTAACATGCTTTCAAATGAAAATGACATCCAATATGGCTGCCTTTAAGATCATTCAAACTTACAAACTGTCATATACTGATAATATATCGACCGTCATCTTGAATTTTAAGTATGTTGTCAAAATAAAAATACCAGATATTAGTTTGTAATGCTCAAAGACATATATCTCATACGTTCATTTCAACTTTAAGCTTGATTTTTGGATGCTATATATAACTAAATAAATGCAGATATATTATAACGTATAGGTTTTAAAGAAGTTAAAAAAGGCAGGTATATTGGCTACCATTATAACATTTTTGTATGTTAACGAAATAAAAATAATAAGGGTGCCTAATGGTCAAATACTTCTCTTATATATTACTTTAGACCTTTATAATATTAATTGGGTGATACAACTACATATACTACAGATATAGATAGATTACAAATCTCTTTAACGGCGGCTATATCGGCTGCCATCTTAAAGTTTGAGAATGCTAATTTTGTTTGTGACAGATTCCTGATGGGAAGTGTAAATCCGGGGGGAGGGGGTAGATGGGGTATATCCCCCCGAATATTTTGATGAGAAGGGGTGGTCAATACGATCAGCCTTCCAATGTTGACGCCCATTCATGGGTTTTTTACCAAAATAACCTCATATTTTACCATATTAGTTTAAAAATGGTACATTTCAGCGCGCTTCGCGTACATTTTGTTCTAGTTGCAATTATATTTAACGATTTATGTTTTAAATGGGAAATATTTAGCGGCCATTTTGAAAAGCGCTCTCCATTAGGAATACATTTAAGTTGTATAGTGAATATAACCGCTCAATACATTTAGCATCAACAAATATTTAAAAACACTGAAAAACTGTGCCATTTTACCCCTTTTTATGGCTATTAAACATCATTAGAAGGTGTTAACACTTAAGTGCCTAAGGGGGATGGGTCCTAGGGACCCAATATTGTTTTTCGCGTTTTTTACTACTTTTTAGTGACATTAATTGACCGGTATTTTTGTAATTGTGAGACATTTGGATACGCGTTTTCGACACCAAAAGTATTAAAATCCGCCCAGCCGTTAATTAGGTAATTATAGTCGATTCGCGTTGATACGTTCGTCCCCCTGGAGATTTGGACCTATTCAATTAAGTCAGAGAGGGAAGATGAAAAGAATTCAAATGCACGTGCCACACCGGATTATCTTGGAGGACAATCCGGTCATATAACTCACTCACCTGCCACTAAATACAATTTCATTCATGTATGTAAGCGTACAATAGTGTATTTCAGGCCTTAACATTCCTCACAATAACATGGTTAACAGAAGTCCCTGCGCGCCTCATTGAATTTTTTACCTCCGCAAGAATGTTACGGGTCACATATCAGATGAATCGAGTATAGCTTGGGTTGTTAGGAACCACCCTTCTTAGGCACTAATGGGAGTGTGATTTTGAAAACAAATTTTAACACACCTTGTAACCACAAATATTTTTCTGCTG
The DNA here is from genome assembly GCA_023653785.1 of Ophioderma brevispina. Lineage (NCBI taxonomy): Eukaryota > Metazoa > Echinodermata > Ophiuroidea > Amphilepidida > Ophiodermatidae > Ophioderma > Ophioderma brevispina. The sequence goes on from JAMKCH010003125.1 coordinate 11,107, forward strand.
GGATATGCACATATACATTTAACTAAATCATAAATATCAAAAGAAAAATCAGATAACCCTTTATATGCTAACAGCATTTACATTTGACTGCAATTGACTTCGCACCGTCCCTATACAAACCTATGGCAAATATGGACCACAGGAAAAGTATCAGATTATCAAAATAGAACTATTTGGGTGATATGTGTTAATTGGTTCCTTTAGAGCAGATATCAACATCTACATACATCCCAAAATGAATTTTGCGTGAAATCTATGTAGTACTTTTCGTTCAATTTTGATGCGTTTCGAAAACAATGATTTGCCCCTAATTTGAAGACAATATAACGATAGTCAATTTTTATTTCATCTTTGGTGATATCTTATGACCCCTCATGCGTGATATAAGTTTCATTTAAGAAATCGACCGGGAAAGGGGTTTCCTTGGGGGGGGGGTGTTCCATGGATCCCCCTTAGGCACCAAAGTGAGTGGAGTGAAAACACCTTAGGCACTTAAGTGCCATTGGGCGGCCATTTTAAAAAGCACCCTCCATTACGAATACATTTCACCTCATATAGGGGCCATAAAAACGGTGTTAAATGGCATCTCATGCACACGGGGACCCACCCAGCCAATGGGCTAGACAGCATTACTTTAATGTGGTACACTGAAAACCTAAATTGGTCAGCATGACTAACTTTAGGTTAGTCCAGATGGTGCCCGTTTTGACTAACGTAAGGCTAGTCAAACAGGCATGACTAACATATGTGACCAGCATTAAATAGTCCTGCATGCAGGACTAACTTGTATGACTAATATCAACATTAGTCATGCACGCTTGACTAACCAGCTTGACTAGCTTGGAGGTTAGTCATGCATGCATGACTAACGTAGGCCAGTTGCATGACTAGTTTATGACTAACTTTAAGTTAGTCCAGATGGTGCCCATTTTGACTAACATATAACGTTAGTCATGCAATTCAAAGCTAACCATGCATGTTTGACTAGCATGGTCAAACTAGTCAAGCTGTTATGACTAACTTGCATGACTAACAAGCTGGAAGAGGTGGAGATTATGGAACAAGTTAGTCAATCCATTTGATGAACAAACTAGTCATGCACCTCATTACACGTTAGTCATACAGGCCTGACTAGTTTAGCAACATATAAGCTGGCAATGCAGCCTTGACTAGCTTGACAGTTGGGGTTGACTAACGCCATGTTAGTCAGTCCTGCATGACTAGCCTCTCTGACTAGTTTAAAGTTAGTCATGCAACTGCATGACTGGTTTGTTTTCAGTGTAGCAATCTATTATGTACATCCTGGTACTGCTCAGATCTATCAACTCGGCAGATCAAATTACTGGCCAAGAATCTGTCTTGTGAGCTCAGCACTATTTATACTTCACAGCTACATCACCTTACACTACCCAATAGAAAAAGTTCAATGATGATATCATTATCTATTTTGCAATCTTGCATTTGCAATACCTGATAAATCCCCGGGGAAAATTTAGCTTTTAAAAATGAGGCCTCTGAACTTGTAAACAGATCACAACGTTCCAAATTTAGCATTTAGGGGAATTCATATCTTGCATTTTATTACAAGCAAGATAGGAACTTTGCCAGGAATCTCTTCTCTAGTAGTTACATATTAAAAGAAATACAAATGATATTTTTAATCATAAAAAATGAGGATATATAACATATATATGTTATATATCCTCATTTTTTATGATTAAAAATATCATAAAAAAATATCATAAAAATATATATATATAAGAAGACCACAGAAACAGCTTTATGTTGTGCTTCATTTGATTTAATCATATGTGTAATTAATAGAAATATAACATTATGACCTTAATATGATGATTATAATAATAATAATAATAATAATAACAGATACTTATATAGCGCCTTAGCAATGATCACAGGGCTGTACATAGTCTTACATTTACAACACAACTACATAAATCTTAAAGTACAATCTTAAAGCTACAACATACATATAATTAAGTTAATTTGGATAAAGATATGTTTTCAATTTTTCTTTTGAATGGTTTAGGTTAGGAGAGATACGCTTTTTTGCAGGTAACTTGTTCCATAAAAATGGTGCTGAATGGCGGAAGGCTTTGTAACCGTTAGATACCGAAATTAAAAGCTTAGTTGCAAAGTTAGTTACGTCCAAAATGTTAACTTGAGAAAAAAAATTGATATGACAATTTAGGCGAGATTGATTTGTTAATGTTGTAATCTAGGTTAACCCATACGTCCTTTTTTGTAACACGGTTTTATACCAAGGGGGGGGGGGGCCTTGAAATACGTAGGAATACGTATTTTCAGTGTTTCAGCTCTAGAATGTGTTCTAAAAGCACCCCCCTCAGATTGTTATAAAGCACCCGAATACTTATGAGGTTTACACCATTGCAATAGCTTGGTCCTCTTCTTTCATTGACTGACCATACGCTAGCCTATATACCTAGTAGGCTTCGCAATACGTCATGAGTCCGCGAGTCGGCAAAATTGGCATTTTCCATAGAAAAGAGGCGAACCCAATTTTGCGCTGAAAACGTAGAAATATCGGATTTTCATGCTGTTTTCACTCTAAATGATGGCAATTGCTAAGTTTTACATTACACAAATCATAGAGTTTTAGAGCCATACTGTGCATAATATTTTCAAAAATGCACCATAAAATTATCCTTGGGTGGCAACCACCGCCCCCCTTTACCATTCGACTTTAACGGCATACCCCTAACCCCCGGTGAAGGTGCTACCCTTCACATTTTTTTTTGGTCCGCTAAATGACCGGAAAGGATGAGAGACCGATTACCTAGACTCTTTTATGAACTTTTTGGCATTTTAGCGCACCGGTGCGAAGTTCACTGGTGGGGGGGGGTAGTGGTACCCCCCCACCCCCACCCCCACCCCCCTTTGTAAACGATGGTTCTGTCTGATATTTAAAAAAACAGAAAATACTACACTGTAAAAAAATAACCGTCATTTCACGGACCCCGTATAGTTAACTAAATAACTGCAAGAAGAAAGTGCGGAAAAACCCTGAATATACGGGAAACTCCCCGTCACCTTTTAAGCCGTTTTATCTATTAACGGGCAATTGACCGTTATATTGCGGATATTCTGTAAATTCATTGGCAATTCACCGTTATTTTAGGGATTTTTAGGCATTAAAATAACAATCAGAAATTTTGCTGCTGGGAATCCCCGGTTTTGTTCAAATAACGACAATGTCCCTGGGGGTTCGTTCGCGAAAGCAGTCGTAAGACTATCGTAGCCCTAGTTGCGACGTACGTTACTACTAAGATTTTTTCGCGTTCGTGAACGTGGACGTAGGCTACGTGTGCCTTACGAGTAAGCCAGATTTACGATTAAAATTACGTGTGGTCATGATTACACATGCACACTCGTTAGTTGTGAAAGTGAACAACATCGGTCCTTGTTTCCCATTCCATCCATCTTGTTAGCATCTCTCGTGGCAACAGCAGTTCTAGTTTTTCCAGAAAATAAGGGAAGGCAGTCCTGAATGCATAATAAGATATTATAGCAACTCGCAGATCTCTTCTTTCATTGATATGTCATTATTCATATACAGCAGATTGGGCTGAATAATCAATTTAATTGCGCAATTGAACGAAAATCGGTACATGTTTACCCCAATTTTTTTGTTTAAAAAAAAAGTTAACAGAAACAGATTTAACTGTTAAGTTAAATATAAAAAATCATTGTTTTCTGTAAGCATGTCATTCCTAGCCACGCAGATTGGCCCATCTATCCCTGTCACGCACACAGAAAAAATGCAAGAAAGATGGAAACAAGAAAGAAAGAAAGAAAGCAAAAAAAAAAGAAAGAGAGAGGAGAGAGAACAGAAAGAAACGGTAAAAAGAAATGAAAGAAAGAGGTATACATATATGAAATCACCTCTTATCTAGTTCACCTTAAAGGCTGACTCGAGATTTCCCGAGGAGAATGGCGTCCCCTAAATTTCCATAACAAATCGTACTTGTTCCATCTTTCAAAATGCTGATCCATCATACGAATCACTGTGTGAAATTGCTAAGCTCAAATCGATATCCTTCATATAGAAAATCTCATTAGTAATAAAATTCCACATCGTATTTTTTGTTATACAGTAGCCTATCCTATGGTACTGTTATACTACACTATAAATTTTACTACAACATCACTACGTTTTCATCTCATCTTTGTGGTGGACATTGATTATTTTAATAGATGATTACTTTAATTCACACCCAAAAAAACCCTTTCAAAATATTTTGAGTCACCTAAAAACTTGCCATTTATTCTCATCTATTGACTCCTTCCGAGTTTTCGAATTCTTTACAAAATCAGTGCAAGCCTTTGCTAGTATTGGTATGTCTTCTGTACTTGCTTATCAGACCTTTTTATGTTTGCTGCAGTCATTTACCCTTGCCCTGTATAGCATTCATATCCTTATGTTTTTTTTGTTTATTGGATATAGGCCCTTATATTAATCTTCATTTTTTTTTAAATGAAATATTTTGTTTGTCTTCCACCTATAAAATAAACGCCTACGAGGAAAAATAGCACCCTCTTTTGTTCTGAAGCCATTTTCTTGTGATGGTGTAAGGCCTCTCTAATCTCCTATATCGAAATAACACAGCTAATAATAACAAGCCAATTTAACGCGGTTCCATCAACCAGGAGGAATTCTAACATCGAGGGGTATAGTCCGATACTGAACCCGTTTCTATAAGTTTGCACTCACCCCAAACCCACACGTATAGCTTCTAAAATCCATTATCGATATACTAGAACGGCAATCAACACCGACTCGTACCTATTGTACCCACTAGCACCAAATAAAAGACACGTAATAATGATCTTAACTTATGCGAAAAGGTATTCCTACGACTGTCTAACGTCCACTGTTCGCGAACGCACGTAAAAGTCACAACTTGTAGAAATCGTAACAAGCGCTCACAAAAGTACGTATATACTTAGATCAGTTTCGCGGCCGAAACCCCCTGGATCTGAAAGGACATTAGTTACAGCTTTTAGTTTCGGCCATTGTAAGATTTACGAATGTATATTTTGAAGAATCACGGGTTGATGTAATGTAGCCTACGCATGATCTACATACTGTGTCTTACAAATTGCCTTGCAAATGTCAGTACTTTGCTAAATTCAGTAGCAGTAGGATTAAATACTACACCCTCTTTCGAAATATTTATAATTATTTTAATGTCGTAAATTACTTTGCTTACTTTTACTTTAAATCTTATCTTGGCTATTAGGAGTAAGGTACATGGTTTTGTTTTGAGTTTTTTTGATAAAGTTCGGTCTAGTGGTTGTTTCTTTTCAAATACACGTGAATTGAAAGGCCCATTCATTCCGACGACAGCATATGGCTCTCGAGTTTTTTGCGCCGCATTTTATCAGCATTCTCATACGTTCTACATTTTTTTATTTCTAAAAATTAGAGAACAAAGTTATATTTTGGGAACCGGGCTCTCTTTACGACGAATTGAAACAAGGTGATACCATTATTTTAAGAAGTGGAAGACCATGGCCGGAGGCCGATTTCCTTCCACCAAAATACTGGGTGTCGCGGTAGTACCGGTTCCCAAAATCTAACCTTTAATTCTCATTCTTTAAACAGCTTATCATTTATGGTCATCTGTATCACAATTTCGCGATACTTTACGGTCTTATAAATACAAGAAGGAAGGGCTGCCACCACCCAGTGACAACAATCAACAACCCTTTGAACGCACGACCATACGCAACGAGATGCAACTTTTGGTAGGCTACGGACGTCACAACCGCGAGATACGCGAGCACTTCACCTAAAACTAACTCACGCAGCGCGTACTCCCTGGTCGATTGCACCCGGCACCAGCATGAACTTGCTTACCTTTTTACAACTGGTTTTAAGAATAATTATTTGTGTAATTGCGTTTTTGGAAAGGAGTTTCCGTAACCTGACCGATCTGACACTGTTTTCTGACACACTAACGTGCTTTCAAATACTCGGTGTCATGAAATACAGTGTCCTGTGACCGATTGTCCACACTTTTGCTCTCTCCACTGCACCGCATGATTTATTTTGTAGAATATTTTAGCACTATACCCTTGGCTACGTATCCAAGGTCAACGCGGCTTTTTTCGTACTTGTTAACGTGGTAGCTGGGACGCTATCTTCTCACGAGGGACTCTCAGTTTAGTTTAGCACCGTCCATCACTTGTACCACTCTGTAACAATGTCGATACCATATAGCCTCTTCTACAAGGTCACGGCTTTTTTCGTACTTGTTAAACAATGCTGGGTAGCTGGTACGGCTATCTGGCAGTTAGGGACCCGTTTTAGTTACCCGTCATTCACTTGTACCACTCTGTAAACAATGTCGAATACCATCAAGCCTCGTCCCTACAAGGTCTCGGCTTTTTTTTTCGTATAGGTTAACAGACAATACATACATACATAATGAATAACTTATAGAAAGCGCTGCTACAGTAAGCTCTAGATCAAAGCGCTGAAAATGATGCTACTTTACATTTGTGAATATATAATTCTTAAAATCATGCTTAAAAGTAAGAAGTGAATCGGACTCCCTCATGTCTAGCTGGTAACTTATTCCAATGACGAGGAGGCAAAAGAGAAGGTCCTGCATTCAACAGACTTCAGGGTTTTGACTGTACTGTGCTCAGTCAGAGAGTAGTATCTGATGCAGAACGCAGACTCGCTCTGGCAGGCTGATAAAGGCTGATGGTCAATCAGAAGGTAATCTGGTGCACTCTGACGGAGACATTTGAAGATAATGACCAGAACCTTAAAGGTTATGCGCGTGTCAATTGGAAGGCTCAGTGCAACTGTTGTAAGTACGGGCTAGCATGATCATGTTTTAGAGCCTTACATATCAACTTCGCAGCCCAGTTTCGGATACGCTGAAGTCTATGGCGAGCCTCCTATTACATCCAAGTACAAAGGCAACACCCATTGCCATAGACGAATTTTGATAGCACAAGGGTGCGCATGACCAGGTGACAGGTGTCATAGTCCAAAAAGCGGCGTATACGACAAATGTTGCGAAGCTGATAAGTAAGATTACAAAAAGAATTTAACCATGAGCTGAATGGACATTCAGAATCAAATATAACTCCTAGAATGCGAACAGTTCTGAAGGATAGATGGACTTGTTCCCGAACAGCAGAGGTAACAGGTCAACACATATTATTGTTTTAGATGGGGTGCAATAGCGACAAAAAACTCAGTCTTCTCATCAATGAGCTTTAACATATTCTTTCTCATCCACATACTGATAGCATCAATGCAACGAGACAACTGATTTAAGGCAGTGAAATTGAATCGGGGTCCTTTGGATTGAAAAAATTAAAGCTGTCCAATCGTCAGCTACAAGTGGTATGACAACCAAATATCTTACAGATTCGGGCCAACTGGAAGAACATAGATTTAAAAGCCCGATGGTCCTTCAATAGAATCTTGGGGCATGTGCCAAAAAGCAACTCGAACGGGATCTGAAAGCGTGCCATCAATGTAACACCTGCTAGTCCAATCCGAAAGGTATGATTCAAACCACTGCAATACCTTGCCCTCTATGCCCAACTTCAGTTTGCAATCTATTTTATCAAGATTTTATGATCAGACAGTATCAAATGAATACACTGGCTCAATTCACCAATACCAAAAATACACCCATACGGTTAGATATACACTTCATCATGTCATCTTTGGACACGCATTAGTTCCGTCTCAGTACTGTGAGCCCTTTTTATAAGCAGATTGTAATTGCTCACCTAGGTTAATTCTTTCCATATAATCATTCAATGATTCTCACTGCTGTTTTTTCAATGAGCTTTGATATGAAAGGGAGATCCGATACACTGGTCTATAGTTTTGCGAGATTGTTGGAATCTCGAGAGGAGTGCTTTCTTATAATTTCGGAGTGACATGGAATGCTTCAACAATTTTGGTGAAAAACGCCCAGACTTAAGTGATTATTTATTATTTTGTGATGATGGGAACAACATTCGGAACATTTTGGTCTTCAAGAACCATGTCGGCATGCAGTGTTCCCAGCAGGCACATGACTTTGTGGGAGCATTGTTGATGGCTTTCAGAGCGTCCTCCTCTTGCAACAGAGTAAACTCACTAAGGGTAGATGTAACTGAACTCTGAGTCAGGGGATCAACATAATCATCGAGACCTGGTTGATCTTTCTCAAAATCCTGGTATATCTTCTTCACTTTGTTGTTGAAAAATGAAGCAAAGTCATTTACTAGTACCGTGCCGATCATGGGCAGGTAGGACCTTAGTATCCTTGTTTAGCAAACCATTTCTCTTACTTGTCTAAACACCATTTTTGGTATCACATATTTTTTAAAAACACCCTTATAATACTCTACTCTTGCTTACTGTATCAATCATTTCATTTGTGGATACTTGGTAGCTGGGACGCTATCGCATTAGGGACTCTCAGTTTAATTAACAACAACCCGTCATTCCCGTTGTACCACTCTGTAAACAATGTCGAATACTACACCGGCACAAAAAGTATCTCGCTCGGCAAGTTTTTCGATCAGTCCTGTGCCAAAGCAACATTTTGAAGTTTTCGAAATACAACATTTTGTTGCCTTAGGTTCTTGCTCTTTTCATCATTTAACACACCTCGCTTGTAAAAAGCGTGCATAAATGGCTGAGATAGAACCCCAAATCCACAAACCCCCAATAACCACAAGTTCAGTTTTTGGGATTTTTTTCAATGGTCATTGCAGTGTACTGGGACACGAACACTCGACCACATCAATATTGCAATAGGCCTTTCAGTCGGAAAAGCTCTTTGTGTAAAATCCTACGTACGTATTATTGCGTTGTACCACACAGTGACCATTGCATTGAAAAATCCAAAAAACGGCAACTTTTAGTTTTGGGGGTTTGCGTCTTCGGGGCGCCTATATCCTCCATTTTTTGCAACCATTTTACAAGCGAGTTGTTAATAAGAGCAAGACCTAGGCACAAAATTAAAAATGTTCGAAAACTTTTCAACATGTCTTACTTTGGCCCAGTAACTGATCGAAAATCATGCCGATATACTTTTTGTTCAGGTGTATAACTCGGCTACAGGTCACGGCTGTTTTTCGTACTTTGTTAAACGTGATATCGCTTGGGACCCTATATCATGGAGGACTCTCAGGTTCATTAAAAAACCGTCTGCACTTGTACCACTTCTTTAAACAATGTCGAATACCATATAGCCGCGTCTACAAGGTCACGGCTTTTTTTTGTACTTGTTAACGTGGTAGCTGGGACGCTATCCTGCATTATAAATTATATATCTCATCTCGTCATATAGAATTGAACAATGTTAGGTTGTTTTTTTTATTACATTACAAACCGTTCAGGACCTACTTAGTCGAAACTGAGGACATATTTGAAAATTCAATTTCAGATGTCTAATGAATTATAAATGAAATTGCAAATTAACTACGTTCGTTACAACGAATAATATTAAACAATCAACACTATAAAATATTATTGAACCACATATCGCGTGGTTTCATAGAAAAACTGAATTCTATAACCCTAACCATGCTAACAAGGAATTAAAACCAGACTAGTCTGACCATGTCTTAGTCATTAAAAAAATCGCGATAGTGTATAACGTGTTTAATGCGATACGACCGACACGTTTTAGGTCATATCCTAGGAACTCCACTTATGAAAGCATCATGTGTGAAGATGTATGACGCTACTGGCCGTCCGTATCGCATAATACAAATCGTAACCCATTACACTAGCTCGAATTTCAAATAGCTCGTGGTCAGACAAAATGTTTTTAATTCGTTTTATGGTTAGCATATTTCCATTTCCCATGAAACCACTCCATATGTGTTCAATAATTGTTTTTATAACGTATATTGTGTAAGTTATTCTTGATGCAGGTTTTAAGGGAGATATAGATCTCTAGATTGATATGTACCTACTGAGTCTATTGAGACCATTATGAAAATTCGAATTTAAAAAAAAATGCCCAATGTCTAAATGAGTCTATTGAGACCCATTGTAAAAACTGGGCTACTGGTGTACGGCTGTCGCTTTCAAACCCAGGGGCATTTGGTGACAGTGGAAATGCAAAAAGGGGGTCTTTTGGTAATATACAGCCAACTTGCCCATAAAAGTAGATTTAAAAAAAGGTCTTTGGGTGACATTTTCAATTTAAAAAAAAAAAAGTAATGGACTTTGGGTGATTTTTTTCAAATTTTCAACAAAAGAGGGGTCTTTGGGTGACAAAAAATTAAAACTATGGGGTCTTTGGGTGACAGTGATGCTGGAAGAAGGGGTCTTAACGGCCGTTCATAGCCCTGCCTCTGATGGAAGTGCCCCCCCCCCCACGATTTAAGGGTTGTTAAATAGCGCAGTAAAAATGTTTGTTTATTAATACGGTTTGATATAAACACATATACCTCACTGGAGCACCATAAGGGACTACCTCTTACTATGTTCTTAACCAGGCTACTATTTAAATACATCATACTAGTAATATATCCCGGGGGGCACTTGTATTCAAAGGCGGATATGATGCGTGAACATGGACTTTCAAAATGCACCCTAAACACGTATTTTCACCCACTAAAAACAAGCTAAAACATACCCTAAACAAGTATTGTTAAATGTTTATGATACCCTCAACAAGTACGCAATGTCTTGAATCGTAAATATACCTTTATTATCTTGCTTTGCTTTACTTCCCAAGTTCCGATTACAATATTTTTGGGTGATTTTGACCCCTGCTTAAATGCGATATAACATGACAATTTCAGGGTTAAGAAAAAAACATACCCTTTTTTCCACATGTTGCTGTTTTTTACACCCTAAACGATGTACGCGCGTACATCGCCTGTTGGAAAAAAAGACACCCTTTTTACGCGTTTCCTTGTTCACGCATCATATCCACCTTTGAATACAAGTGGCCCCCCGGGAATATATCGAGCTTTGGTCGGGACAAATGAATATGTGTACTATCCACGACTTCAAATCTGGGGTTATAGGTTAAAAAGAGCAAAAATCTATAAAAAAAAAGAGTCGATTTCAGTTGTACAGAGGTCAAATTTTCAAATTGCTCTGATTTGGAAAAAAAATGGCGCAAATTGTTGGTGGAGCTCATAAGATTAATGTAAGGAATAGTTTGATTGTCTTAAATGCCTAGTTACCAATGTCATTGCATTCAATGGACTTGAACTTGTTTCCCCTTACTTTGTTAAGAGGTTTGGAGCGAGATTCGGCAACTACGGGGTAACTAAGGACTTAAATGTCAGTTCATACAGAGAAGATGAGAAAGAAAGAGATGGCTCGATATTGAAATCCGATTACCCAGGATTACTCTCATTCACCAGCTTATTGTTTGGGTAACTTCAAGGGGCGCTCGATTGCACCATGGACATAATAGAAGAAGGACAACCAACGCGAAAACCACCAATTACCTAATTCGATTACCCATTCATCTCGACAAAAGCTAGGCACTCGATGTGTATTCATGTGCATAAACCGAGACCGTTTGTGATCTATATCTCTTTGCCGCGGTCGATTCAGTGACTTTGTAATTTGACCGGATGTTGTGACCCCTGACTGTAGGGGTTTTTTGGAAAATGCACCATACATTCAATTTCCATCTTTTTTTGGCAAGTTGTTGTCACCAAATAGAGGAGAATTTTGTTCAGGAAATACCGAAAACCCCATCAAAATCCACCATTCCTTTGTGGAGCTACGACTGTAGAAAATAAGCTTGCATTTTGGGTGATTTTGTGACCCGTAATTGTTAAAAATCTTGTGAAAATAATATGAAAATGTTCCGATCACTTCCGACTCTTGAGAAACGGTGTTATGAAAGTTCAATGTACCTTGTAACAATGTATAACTTCTGAACTGGCGCCCAAGTGCGCCCAACACGTGTAATTGTACATCGAAAACCCACAAAATTGTAATATTTTAACTTCCGGTTATGTTGAATTTGTTTACCGTAGTGGCTGTTTGATAGCCGATACAATGTGGAACTGATTCCAATGTCAGTTTCATCTGAAATATGAATGTGATAAGTCATACTTTATACCTAGTTAAATGTATAAATTATAAATTAATTAACCCTCGTCTTCCGAAGGGGGGGGGGGATGTTTCCGCATTAAAAACACTACCGGGGTATAGGAAAGGTAAAGGGTGATCCCAAAGTGATGGATAGGGTGTGGCAATCACCCCCCCCCCCTCCATAGGCGTAAATCCCGGGGGTGTGGGGGGATATATTCCCCCAATATTTCGATGAGGGGATGATCAATACGATCATCCCCCCAATGTTGATACCCATTCACGTGTTTTTAACCCAAAATAACCTCATATTTTACCATAATAGTTTAAAATGGTAAATTTCCGCGCGATTTGCGCGCATTCTTTTCAAATTACAATTATATTTAATGATTTTAGCTTCTAAATGGCACATTTTTTAGCGCGCTTGGCGCGCACATGTGCTAGTAATGGATCTTTTCAGCAAACCCCATTTCATCAATAAATTTTCATCAACCCAATCCCCCAATGTCAAAAAGAAATTTAAGTCACTGCCCCCCCCCCCCTTTCAGGAGGGAAATACCAACACGCCCAGTACGACACAGGAATATCACAGACATTTGATTTTAGTTGCAATAGATAGCAGGTCCTCTCCTTTCCTTTGATGCCAAAATGAGTACCAACGTACTAACATGTCATAATGACGTCATAATGTCTCTACATGATGGAAAATGTTTAAGTGTTACAATGTTATTTTTGAGCCAGTAAATTTGCAAAATATCAATGTTTCTTCCTATATGCTGTAATTTTAAACTTTATTACCTTATGACGTCATAGTGACGTCATCGTTAGTTTCTACATATTTTGATACAATGGAAAGAGTAAAGTTAATAAATTCTAAGCTATACTGTAGGTACCAAATTTATAGGAATTGGATGTTCAATAAAGAAAATTCAAGCGAAGGCCAGTAAGCCCTCCTGCTGAGAGGGTGATTATCGCATTATCTAAGCCGGTAAATGGTGATTTAATAACAAAAGGCGACAACGTGATAGGGTCTTTGAAACTAGTGTGTTGTGGGTCCTTCCTCTATTACGTTCATGATTGCACCCAAAGAGGTTCTATATTCGCCATCGAAGTGGTTACATAACTCCCTGGTTACTGGATCACGCACCTTTTGGAATGATATTGCACGCCGTAGACTTTGTGTAGTGATCATTTTGATCGTGGTGCAGGACTCAAAAGCGTGATCCAGTTGATATAGTAACGACCGGATTACACGTAACACTTCGCTGGCGAATAGATAGAGAGGCAAAACGTTACGTAATCTTAGAAATTCATCGTCTCGCATGTTTTGCCGACCACAAAGAAAACATAGAGTACCAACAATAGAAAACAATAGCTGCCTCCGTTTCTTCCACATACTGTGGGTGCCGCTTTGCATATACACTAATCGGTAGTGATACAAATTGATGTATGTGTTAGAGGTGGCCATGTGTAATAATAGTGCACCTGGATCATTGTGCTCAGATACTCTTTTTTCTCATAATGCAATGCGCGCTTGGGTGAAAAGATGTATTCATTGAGGCGGTTTATTTAAATCAAGACGACTGACGTCATTTCATTCGTTGTGTGGCCATGGGTAGGACAAAATGTAACCACCCAATAGCACCCAACGTCCAACAACTGATATTTTGCCGGATTGTTTGTATCGAATTGACATTATGTGTGTATACAAGCACCCAAACTAATAATTATTCCGTGCAATATTCAAAATGTCAGCGCCCAGCACGGACGACTGGTTTTGAATGGGCTTCACCCCCTTGATTGCACCATTGAAGTAATCTGTTCATCCGACTAAACTTGGCCAGTCAGGAAAGTTTCAGAACAGGAAGTAATTGACACACTGCTATACTAAACAGTTTATTAATATTCCAGCTAAAATTTCTCTGCTGGTAATGAACTCCACGTTTGTTCGTGACCGATAATTATTTATTTTATTCATTGGCGAAATAATTGAGGAAAACAGTGACATTTTAACGAAAGAAAACAGCAAAATTAGCCCTTGATCTAATGTTTTGAGGTCAATAAAGGATGTTGTTATTTTAGCCTAATTTAAACATATCCGGTTAGTTCCTGTGAAATACGATATGATGAATGATTAGATAAATGCATTTTGAATACAACTCAACCATACCTGTGCTTGTCAGAAAGTGTCCAAAGAGCCAAATTAATGCTTTGAAAATTTGGGGTCGAAGTTGTCTGTAAGTGATGCAGAAGAGTACGTTTCGCTTTACTGGTCACGACCAAAGTGTATAGACTTTGTGTAAATGCCAGTTGACAACTGGGTAATTGGAATAGTTCTGGGATTTAATGACAGGTATATGTTATGTTCTATAGCAAGAAGCGCGAGTCTTTGATCGAATCAATCGGATTTAAGGCTATTAAGATGAATAGGCGGATAAACAGTTTATCTTTTGAAGTAACAGTTGAACCATCTCCTTCTTTCTCATCTTCTCTGGTTCATACTATCACTGCAGCAAGGTGCGGTTCGGCAAATTTGCAGAACTGATCGATACATCGAAAAGCGGCAAAGTCACCACAGGGCACGTTCCGCTTCAAAACTGCGGTGGCCTGCGACAAACTTGCGTTTTTAACTTGATTTTGCCCACGTGTTTAGTATCAAAATAGACATTAATGGCAATACCCTATGACTAATTAGTGCAACAAGATTTTAAAAATTGACTTTTTAAAAAAAGAAAAAACCTAAAAAATTAAATTTTAAAAATGTAGAATAAAAACTGCGGTCGTCACGCCAACTCACAACGCAAGACACCCGGAACCTTCTGCGGTACCGTACCTCACTATAGTTCACCGCAGTATCGACATCAGCCATTCCAGGGAATTTCACGTTGGGAACAATTAAATCGATTAAGAATGACAGAGGCATCCGACATAAGCCTACTCACAATAATTAGGCATACTGTAGTTTGTAACTTTGGCTAATTTTTAAAATTCGTTACTGGGCTGCACATTAACTAAAAATAAAGATTTTTTTTTAAATTAAAATGTGAAAACGTGGCATCATGGTGTTACTTACAAATAATTAAAAACTGTATACTAATGTGCCAAGATGCAAATCATTAAAATGACGCTTGATTCCTAATACAATGCTGTGACTATGAACCTCAAGTCGTTGCGCATCTGAACATGTATGACTCAAAGTAAAGCAACTATTGCTACGAAATTTCCCAGAATTTATTTTTTTTCTAATTATTTAAAAACTAAGACGGAAACCACATTTTTTATTCCGGTAAAAAAAGCTTTCAAAAAGCTCTCTCCATGCATTAACATATGTAAAAATATAAATTATCTATAGAAGATTTTGTTACTTATGAAGAATTTTGTCGACAGTTTTGCAATTTCTCCATAGTACACTACAGTAAAACTGTCAGAAAATACCTTTTTTTTGAACGGATTTTCCTCAAAAAGTAAGACGGAAACCCATATTTTTTATTTTCAAAATGTTATCAGCATTGATGAAAACACCATAATATCAAATATAAAAAAAATATCTCGCTGCAAACCCCTTAAGCAAGCATTCAAGACACTCAAAACAATTCCTTTTTGAATCTTATGAGCTCCATCAATAATTTTGAACCATTTTTTATCCATTTCAAGCAACCTTAAAATTTGACCCCTGTACAACTGAAATGAGATTCATACTTTCAGGTTGAACACTGCTGCTTTCTTCATTTTCTGTAAATTTTTCAGTTGCAAAAAATCATTTATGAGAATTCTACAGACCTATAACGTCCGTTATTCCTTCAAATTGTAAATATGTTAACTCTTGTCGAGTGAATCACTGATATTGCCTTAAGTTCTCAATTTATCAATTTTGGCTAGTTTTTTTTTTAATTTGTTGTAAAAATTCTTTCATTTTTTTCTCTTGATTTTTTTCTCTTGATATGTAAGTACTTACATATAAAGATGATCGCAAGGTCCACTTCTATTTTCACAAATACGTGGCCCGTCTTAGCTTTAGAAAGATGTTTCTAAACATTTAGTAGCCTTCAACAGCTTGACAATTTTGGAGTTCAGCTGAAATCACAAATACAGGGTAAGCTTCTTGCAGCGTGGCTGATTGTGAAAACGTACAGTACGATAGCACTGGTACAAGTGACAGTGGATTGGCAGATGGATACTGAATATTCATGAAGTTGTATTATCTGACAAAAATGATGACCTTCCAATTTTGTCCAAATATGGTCAAGAGATGCCTTGGGTATACCTTTATTCTTACATCACGCGTTCATTGGTTAATCAAGGTGTTTAACCAAATTTTACCCGTATTTGCAATCGAAATTGTGTATTGCTTATCGGCCTGTCTTACAATAAGTGTCTCCTATTACTCTTTTGTCACCGTTTTTTTGTCCTAGCGACCCGACTATAGAAAACCACTGCTCTCAATTTCTATATCTGAAGGTCATTTCATTAAATGTTTTTCTTTTATGAAAATGATCTACGTACTACTATTATTTTAGCGTTTTAGTGTTGGGTGTGTAATGCGATGCAATTTCAGACAAAGAATAACATCATTGCAGCTTTTAAATGGCCTTAAAAAGCATTTCTTGGATTTTAGTCTCTGCCAAGACTAGCTGGGAAATGGGAGTTTGGTTAAAACATTGCAGGGATAGATAAAGGGTGAGTAACGAATAGGAGAGTTATAAGTAATAAAATGATCAGGCCACGTAGAGTTAAACTACGGTGAGCAAGAGGTATATGACAAGGGTGAAAGGCAAAAAAATGGAAGGGATATTATTTAAGACGAAATTTTAGGTAACATCTTTATTTGAAATGACAGGAAGGTGTAACCTGCATTATATTCAAGCTTATAACTTGGGGATTCCTTCTAAACACATTTTGCGCCCATTTGGGCGTTTTTTTCTATTTTCTTTATTTGAAATGACAGGAGAGATTTACGTACATCAAATTAAAACTTGGGGATGCAGTTTTTACATATTTTTTCGCCCAATTGGGAGCCTTTTCTATTTTCTTTATTTGAAATGACAGGAAGGTGCAACCTACGTTAAATTATGGCTTATAACTTGGGGATTCAGTTTTAACACATTTTGCGCCCAATTGGGTGTTTTTTCTATTTTCTTTATTTGAAATGACAGGAGAGTTTTACGTACATCAAATTAAGCTCGTAACTTAGGGATGCAGTTTTCACATATTTTGCGCCAATTGGGCGCCTTTTCTATTTTCTTTATTTGAAATGACAGGAAGGTGTAACCTACGTTCAATTAAAGCTTTTAACTTAGGGATGCAGTTTTCACATATTTTGCGCCCAATTGGGCGCCTTTTCTATTTTCTTTATTTGAAATGACAGGAGAGGTTTACGTACATTAAATTAAAGCTCGTAACTTAGGGATGGAGTTTTCACATATTTTGCGCCCAATTGGGCGCCTTTTCTATTTTCTTTATTTGAAATGACAGGAAGGTGTAACCTAAAATGACATGAGAGTTTTACGTACATCAAATTAAGCTCGTAACTTAGGGATGCAGTTTTTACACATTTTGCACCCAATTGGGCGCCTTTTCTATTTTCTTTATTTGAAATGACAGGAGAGTTTTACGTACATTAAATTAAAGCTCGTAACTTAGGGATGCAGTTTTTATATATTTTGCGCCCAATTGGGCGCCTTTTCTATTTTCTTTATTTGAAATGACAGGAAGGTGTAACCTACGTTCAATTAAAGCTTTTAACTTAGGGATGCAGTTTTTACACATTTTGCGCCCAGTTTTAACACATTTTGCGCCCAATTGGGCGTTTTTTTCTATTTTCTTTATTTGAAATGACAGGAGAGTTTTACGTACATCAAATTAAAGCTTACAACTATGTGAGGTCAAGGTCACATACCAAGGTCAAAGGTCACATACCAAGGTCAAAGGTCAACGCGAGATCAAGTTGTAAACAAGGTGATTGGTTCTAATGCTATCTTATACTCATGTATCAAACATCTACTTTAAATCAGTTATATTTCTTTTTATACATGTTTCTGTAATTAAAGTGCAACTTCAAACTAGAAAACCATCTATTTCTCTTAAATGCTTTTTAATGTTGTTCTTATTTCTTGTAAAAGTATGCCTGGCGATCCGACACAGTTTTTTTTTTTAATACTTGTTAAACCACATACGAAAAGTTGCTAAGATATATTGTTACATTTTGAAACATTTCGGCCTGTCGTATTCCAGAAACTTGTTTATATTAAATAAACGCGATCGCCATAATTTATAATCATGGCGATCCTGAAATGCCATTTTTTGCCACTTTTCAAAAATCAATTACGGGGAAAGTGCTCTTAGATCTAACAACACAAATTACGCTACCTCCCTTTATTGCGAACCGGATGTTTGTCAGGTTGCTAACTTCATAAAAAAAAATTAAGAGATGCGGAAACAGTTACGTAATGCGGAAAATTATCCTCGGTAAGTTCTGGCTTTAAGATAAAGTTTATAACATTGAACATATTGTTTGCTAGAAGGGAACCATGGCCGTACAGCAACATCAATTTAGTTTGGAAGAGAGAGTTTTTATGGTCTTGAAGTATATGAAATGCAAGTCCTACCGACACCCTGATACTTTGCCTCCAAATTGTATTTTTTCTATTGACTTCAACAATTACTAGTTAATGCATGATATAGCACGGGCTTTTATAACGCGCCATTTCATCAAGATTACAACGCCGTTGCCTATTATTAGTTCGCTACCATCAAGAAATCTTTATACGAATTTCGGCTCGATCTTCACTATCTAGCAGATATAGAGCCCAACATCAAAAGCTGAAGACAAATATAAGAATATTTGTCCCAGGCAGCAGTTGATGTAGTATATTAGCAATTATTTGATACCGGGGTCAGTGACCAAGGGGGCGCTCAGACAGTAATTTTGACACCACTGTTTTCATATTTTCCATTTTTATTTGACCCCTGTGCATTTTTCCTTGTTTAAAGAGACACAGGCGCATTTGAAAAATAGTGCGCCTTCAAGATTTTTCAACATCGATATTTTTGAATGGTTTTGCATATTTTTGCAAGCTTTTATATACAGAAGCCCTCACCCGAAATGATTAAGACCAAATCAGCTTCCTTATGGGTAAACAGAACGATTTTGTAATTTAACGTCGCCGGCGACGTTTAATTCAGCAGACGACGAAAATGGCGTTTAACACAAGAACACGCACGCCGTATGCATGTTTCCCACACTATACACACTGTTTGACCGGTCTATAAGCTTTGTGGTTTTAATATCAGTGAGTACGAGTCAAATATATTAATGTAATAAACACATTTTGTTGGTTAAAGTTATGGAAAACTTAAAAGTTGGCCTACAAATTACCTGGATGTTTTTATCTTCATATCAATGTCCCTATCTGTTTTGAGGTATGTTATTTTTTTTTGGTAAAATATATCTCTGTTCTTGCAATGGCCTAGACTATCATTTGAGAGCAAATTGAAGAAATTTCATATTTTGTGAAAATGTGCCAGTGCCGCTTTAAGCCATTGAGAAAGAATTCGTGTAGAATTCGAAAGATTTGGCACGTCGTTGAGCTATTCTTGTGTAAGAATATTTCTAATTTTACATAGCTTTACATAATTCTGTATCCCTTTAGGGATCCGACCTTCTACCAAACATGGTCTGTTTGCCGTGTTGCTTGTGGACACTATATATACAGGCTGTCCCCAAAAAATGTTAACACTCGGGACACAGGCATTTTGTAAATATCTAAAGTAAGCATAGGTCTTTGTTTGATATGCTCTTAAAGCTTACTAAATAAGCTTTTATACGCCGTTTATTTCATTTCAATGCGTTATGTAGAACAAAAGATATGCTTCGTCAAAAAGAAGAGTACAAATTCGGATTGGTCCGATTTGTAATTGTTACATTTGTAAGATTGTATGAAACATGATTTTGTAACATACTCAAAATTGGGTTATTGATGGTGTTATTAATTGGCAATTGAACTTATTGAAGATATTGACAATCCCTTTTGAACTTCATTATTATCATAAAGTGTGATCATTGTCTTTATGATCAGCAATACTTTTCAAATATTAATCAGTCGGTTCACTTTTAATAGCAGAGTCAGTCCTATCAAATCGCTTAAAATTACACCAAACAAAATTAAACCAAACAATTAGACACTTCCTTATTGGATTCCCGGTGTCATATATTACAGTGTCCGTGTGACTGAGTGTCCTATCACCCATTTGTCTATTGTGTTCTCCATTGAGTGCTGTATGCATCATTTGTGTCAGCACTGTACCCGAATGGCCTCGTCTACAAGGTCACGGTTTATTCCGTACATGTTGCTATGGTAGCTAGGACACTCTCTCATGGGGGACACTCAGTTTCTTTACACCGGTCCCTCCCAAAAAAATCTATGATTTTATAGTCAGAATAAACAACAAAAACACGAAAGTAAACAAAAAAAGAAAGAGACATTTCTGATTATAAGCCCACATGGACTAACGAAGCAGGCAAAATTGGAAATAAAGACACCAGTGGAAGACCATATACAGATCCACGGACCAGAATGGCAGAAACTCAAACCAACATTTCTCTGTTAGAAGAGAAGTTGTGGTAGATCCAACGATGAACGTTTGGTAAAACACGGTGGCAGGAATCTCGAAGTCTTTCATTAATAGAAAAAACACTGCAAAATCTATCTGTTTTCTTTTTTAAGATGAAAAGAAGATGTGCTATGAAGCCAAGTGTATTAGCTTGTATTCATGTTGCATCATGCATTCCAAGTGTTCTAAGGCAGAAATCGGACAATTGATTTGGCCTCGATAATTGATGAAAGCATATCTTTGTTTTACGTATCGGTATAGAAATGAACATAAATAGCAAATTTAAAGCTTGTGTTATTGGGCTTCAAAATGATACCAAACAACCGGACCCATGCATTGACTTTTCTTTTTATCAAAAAATGCCGTCATTCCGAGTGTTAACATTTTTTGGACAGACGCTGATTAACTGCACAAAACGAGTTACTCCCGTTTCTTTTTTACGTGGATGGGTGGCTTGTTTCCAGCGGCGAAAAGTGGTAACAAGCTCGGATTTTCTTATTGCTCAATTGGTCTTTCATGTGCATGATCTGCAGCTCTTCTTGCCAAATATAAATTGCAAATGCCTGATTGTCGCTGTTTCTTTCTATACTTCTTATTGCGGAAGGAGTGTGGGGTTAGTATTCAATATTTGAATGCACCCACCAGTAGGCCGATGTAGACCTGACTTGATCACCTGTTTGATACAGTAGCTTATATAAATTGACTCGGATAAGCACTTCCCATGGGAGGCAGTTCTTTGTTTCTAAGTTGCAGGATTTCTGCGGTCGTTCTGAGTTTCGCGCGGCAAGTACGCGGGAATGATGCGTTTGATGATGGTTTTCGTATTAGGATGCAGCTGTAGCTTACTTTGATTGTATTTCTGTGACATTTTGTTAAGAACATGCCCCGTGGAAACAGTGATTGTCAAATCAATGCAAAAATGATTTCCCAAGATTGGTCTTAACGGTTTTGCTATATGGTGGATTAACCAAGTTTAAGTTTCTTTTTCTGGGTGTTTTTGTGTGTTGCGAGGGTGTGGTGTTTGGTGTCAGGTGATAGATATTTGACACGCTCTTGCTTTGAGGGCCTGATGTGTGGGTGCTTATTAAAAACCTCTTTCACCTTAACAACGTTATCCAAGAAATGATGGGCTCTTCATCAGTGCATGGGGCCCACCAAGACACTCTTCGAACTTAAAAAAAACACAGTTTTCTATCCCAGGCAGCGAGTCCTACGATGAAATTTGTATTTTTAAGGATGTATCCGACATAGCGTTGAACTTTTGGCCTTTGGCATTTTTACGGGCATGCGACTACCCCGACTTTGGTAAACTGATTATGTAACTTTACAACACGGAGTAGCCCTTATATATATATATAACACGACGAGCCCTTATATAATATATTATATATATATAGAATATATATATATAATAATATAATATATATATAAATAATATATATTATATATATTACTATATATAGCATAATATATATTACATATATTATATAATATATATAATTATATATATATATATATATATAGATAGAAATATAATATTATATAATACGTGTGTCCCAAAAACGCAACACTTGTTGGCAGGCGCCATAAGTTTTAAGCAAAACCATGTGACTACTTATTCTTGTTTACGGTAAGATGGGACTGTTAGCTAATTCATGAAAAGTTCATAAAGGTAGATTCCATAGTTTTTTAAGATATGACCCAAAAATCAAGTAACCGCAGAACCCATGTTACAAAAATAAGGAGCTGGTTAACCACAGAAACAAACTGCACTGACGAAAAAGAATGGCAAATTACAATATGATTGCAATCACCATTTACTTACAAATTCTTTGACAGCACAACATCAACTGGGTCAAATGACTGCATTTACATAATATTATGTAACTGATAATAATAAAACATTAATATATTGGTGATTAAAATATGTTTCAAGAAGTTATAAAACTAGACTAAGTCATAGGAAACCCATATTACATAAAATGATAAATGCGGGGCTGCAACTCGCTTGTTACTGATGAAATAATGTTACATTGTCAACTTTATGAAAGTAAAACCTATTGTTTTCAACACAAAAAACTCAAATACACAAATATCAGTATTCATCTGTCCAGCCTTAAGATAACGTCATTGCGTGTGCCGTCACCAAATGATGCCATGAATAATGAGCTATAATCAATGCCAGCTCTATTTGGACAATACGAAGAGTTTTTGATCATAAATCCTTAATTCCGATCTTTTTTTTAAGTGTGTTTAAAATGCATGTTTTAGCTGTTCTTTCCAATGGGAACATTCATATGTAATATTTGTGCAGCACGTGTCTTTTAAAAGGAAAAAATGGTGGTTGACTTAGAGGTTCAATTGGTGGTTTGGCGCAAAACTACATGCCGTATTTGTAGTTAAAGCTCATCAATTGGTAAATGGCGTCCTTGCAGTTTTTTTATTGATTTCTGGGGTCATATCTTAAAAAATATTCACTTACCTTATGACCTTTTCAGGGATATCAGATACGTCCCATCTTGCCTTCGACAAAACATAAGTAGTCACGTGCTTTCGTTCAAAACTTATGACCCCACCCCCCCCCCCCCTTCAGGTTTTTCCGGCTTGCTTAAAACCCCCTTTTTGGTGCCAACGTATTTATGTAATGGTCAATTGACACATTCCGATCTTTTATCAAAAAAACAATTACAACGGGTTATAGGTAAGATTAACATGGTGATCCTAAAGGGATGGATAGGGGGGTGGGAAACCGACCACCCCCCCTTCGGAAGGAGAGAAGTCCAAACATGCCTAACACAACACAGGAACATCTACAGACATCTGATGTTGGTAACCAATAGATAGCTATGGTCTTCTTCTTCAATTGATACCAAATATAAGCACCAAACTGCCTAGCAATACGTCACAATGACGTCCAAAATTTCGCATGTCAGAGAAAAAATGCCCATTACAGTGAAAATTCAATTTTTAGCAAAAAGGTAGGAAAACATCAGATTTTCATGCGGTTTTTTAATCTCTTGATGGGAAATGACTAGTTTTTATATAAACAGAGAGCATTTTAGAGCTAGAATAAGGGTTTGAGTCGCTAATTGCGAATATCAATTTCCACCCTAAATTCAGTATTCGGACTTCCCAACAATATGACTGTTCATGGGACGTCATACTGGGGGGGGATGTGGGGTACTTATTTTGGTACAAAGGAAAAGAAGAAACTCTAAGCTATCTTTGGTACCAAATTTATAGGAATCGGGTGTTCAGTAACGAAATCACCGGGGGTGGTAACCACCCCCCCCCCCCCTTCGGGAGTTGGTACAACAAAAGGCTCATGTAGACGAGGGTTAAACTGTTAAACCTGGTTATACTTGTTCAACATTGCTTGGATTCAATTTCAAAATTTAACCCCTGTTATGGAATTTTGACTCCCGCCGAACAAAAAAATTTCCACACACTACGATAAACCTCCACTTTTTTAGGGAAATGTTGATACCTTGACATACCAAAATCATTGATGAAACAGCTTTTTAAAATTATTTTCACAGATTTTGCTAAGAATATGTTACTTTTGAGTTACTAAATATACCTTGGTTTCCTCATTCCAAATATAGCTTGTCTGAAACACTCGAATAAATATTATGTAAGCACCCAAGGTCCACGGGGGTTGTTTGAGTGAAAAACGCATGTCAAAACCAGTCGTCCGTGAGGGCGCTGACATTTTGATATTGCACGGAATAGATTATTCCGTTTTGGCCTCTGTATACACACATAATGTCAATTCGATATCAAAACAATCCGGCCAAATATCAGTTGTTGGCTGTTGGGTGCTATTGGGTGGTTAAATTTGTCCTTCCCAGGCCACACAACGAATGAAATGACACATCAGTCTCGTCTGATTTAAATAAACCGCCTCAATGAATACATTCTTTTCACCTAAGCGCGCATTGCATTATGAGAAAAAACGAAGTATCTGATACAATGATCCAGGTACAATATATTACACAGGGCCACCTCTACACATACATTAATTTATCTACTGACCGATTAGGTGATATGCAAAGCGGCCCACAGTATGTGGAAGAAGCGGAGGCAGCATTGCTTTCTATTGTTGGTAACATCTATGTTTTCTTTTGTGGTCGGCAAAACATGCGAGACGGTGAATTCTAAAGATTACGGAAGTTTGCCTCTCTATCTCTATAGAACCTCTTTGCTCAAGTCAACATGAACAATGTTGCCGCCAGACTAACGGATTTTCATTCTCTGACCTTTCAGTGGCTATATGCACAGATGGTGAAAATGAAACGCCTTGAACGATAGGACAAACGAAAATGTTCAGGAGGTTGTGTGCTGGTGTTGTTTTTTGTGTTTTTTTTTTTTTTGTTTGTTTGTTTGGTTTTTTTTTTGCATTGTTGGTGCCCGATAAACATATTTTATTAGGGAAACAAAATTAAAAACAAAACTCAACATGTTCTAAATTTTTCATTTACAAAAGATTTAAAAAAACGAATTTGCATGGGCAAATAACATGGTTAGCCAATAAACTCGACCAAGCCCTTCTCACTTGTTAAAGATTTTTGTGTATGGTCAAGTGTTGAAGTTTCTGTTCATTTATTATGACAAAACCAGAATAAAAAGTAAATTATTCAAGGGGAGACACAGTTTTGACAACTGGTTTGCATTATTTACTGCAATAGCAGTGGCGTATTCTGGGGGGGGGCATGAGAGCGTTTGCCCCCCGGGTGGCCAAAAGGGGGGGGGGAGCGCCAAAAAAAGAAGAGGAAAAGGGCAAGGGGAAAAAAGAAGGAGGAAGGAGAAGAAAAGGAAAGGAAGGGGGGGGGGGAAGAAGAAAGGAAAGGAGAACGGAGGAAGGAAAAGAAAGAAAATTAGAAATAGAATGGGAGAGGAAGGAAGGAAAGGGGGAAATGAAAAAGGTGATGAAGGGGAAAAGTAGGGAGAAAGGGAAAGAGATAGAAAAAGCTTATGGCGAAAACGACCGAAAACCGCCCGCCGCCGCCCCGAACGTAAGGGAAACCAGAAGCCCAAAATTAGGGCGAAACTGGGGCTAAAATTAAGGGATAATAAAGGGATATCCAATATTAAAACAATGTGCAACAAAAAAGTATTAAATTAGTATGGAGGGCCGCCATTTTAAAGCACAAAATACAAAAGCAAATATAGAGAGAAGAGAAACGAAGGGGGGTGGGCGGTGGTGAAATAAATTGGAAAGAAAGAAAGTGAACTAAGAAAAATTAAAAAAGGTTTTGTGTTGCAGCAAAAAATGGAAGACAACAGAAAAGAAAAACAACGAAGGAGAAAGAAAAGGGGCGCCAAAAAAACGAAAATAAAGGAAGATGGAAAGAAAAGAAAAACGCGGAAATAAGAAAACTAAGGAGCGTTCAAAAACTAATAGCAAAGGAGTAATAATAAGGGGCGTCAAAACAGAACCACCCCCAAAAGGGAAAAAAGGTTGAAATAGGAAAGGGTGCGCGAAACCAGGCAACTGGAATCTGGCTAGGGATTATCGAAACAAAAAGGGCGTCAAAAACAGAACAGAAAAATAACAAAACAACATAAAAAAAATAAAAAAAATAAAACATTAAAAAAAAGAGGGATATAGAGATAAACAGGGCGTCAAAAAACGAAAGGGGACGAAAGAAGTAAAAAAGAAGAAAGGGCCCCCATAAAGGAAAAACCGTGCTACAAAAATCAAATTGTATTATTATTTTTTCGAAAAAAAACTCACATGAGCCTCAAAGATGAGGGAAAGCAAATCAAGGAAAATTCACGTCCGACCACGTTCAATATGATCCAAGCCTTTTTCGGCGTTAATGGTGTCTGTTTATTTAATTAAAGCCTAGTGTTGCGAAGTTGGAAACGTTATTTTAGCACTTGTAGAGGGCGTTCCCAGACCATTCAATGTGGGGTTGGGGGGGTTGCCGAAAAAAACTCTCCATTTGCCGACACAATTTCAAAAGTTTTCCGGGTGAAAGGAGATATGGTCAGGTAGGAACCATTATAGTCCGGGCTCCATAGACCACACGGGGACATAAAGCGTGAAACTAATGTTGCGTGAAGAGTCAACTGATAGATTTGCCCATTGTTCACCATTGTCCCGGACTGTGAGCCCGGGGACAATTTCCTGCCACACCGGTCCGCTACGCTCGCCGAAAAACAATTTGTGTACATTGTTGCATGATACAAGAATATGTGGTTGGTATGGCGCGCCATTTTCAATTCCACAGTGTGCGCCAAAAGTTCATCTCAGTTTGACCCCCGGGGGTTATGTCATCCTGGACTAGTACATCCTTTGCGGGATTTTTTTGCCGGGACTTTAGCTAGAAGTAGCTAAGATTGAATATCCAATAATAATGCATGGAAAGCTGTAGCGTGACATTGAAAATCAAAAACTAATTTTGGGCTAAAAAACAAGTCATTCCAAAAGTGGACTAGATTTTTTTCACAAAACCCACAAGAAACCAGTACAAACGCCAGTGGTGTAGTAGCCAGGATTGTGTTGACGAGGGTGCACAGATTTGTTTGAATGTACCGACTCGTGTATTGTACCGACACAATTTGTTCCAGGCTCGCTACGCTCTCCCGGTAGACCCAAGTTTTTTTTCACCGTCGCCTAAAAAATCTGCAGACGGGGAGGGAGGGGGGGTGGGAAGGGAAGATGGGAAGAGATAACAATTTCCGGCCACCGCAAAGATATAAAGGGTAGTAGTAATTGACCAATAAGTAGTTATTAGCAACGAATTTATGAAGCTCTATCATGCAGCACACGGAATTGCAATAACAAATAGCTTACAGCTTTTAGACGAATGTACCCGAACGGACCGTATTGTACCGACAAAAACATTCTCGGTCGGGGGGGGGCGGGGGGCGGGGGGGCCCCCGCACCCTCTCTGGTACCGCCACTGAAACACGCGATGTCAGAACACATCCTAAGCGATTCCATGACGGAATAAACCATACAGCGCAGTGGTAAGTGCAAGGGAAGTCGAACAGGATTCAAAAAAAATCTAACCTCTTGCAATTTCAGTGAGAATCGCAAGTAAAAAAAAAAAGAGTTTTCATATTTCTTTCACACTTACGAAGCGGGGATATAATATGATGAATCTACAAAATAAAGGAACCTATGTGAACAAAACATTTAGCGATATATTGGCAGAAGAATTGAATGCGGGAGAGGAGTGGACAGAAGATTCAAATTGACTCAAACCTCCATGCGTGAGTGTGCTGTGTGTGCGGCGTTCTACGTATTTTTCCATAGGGAATTCGCCATGATTTTCCCAATGTCTTAATCATAGCTCCCATGGGGTCCCCAGGTAAAGGGATTTTTATGTGGCAAACATTATTTTCTTCAAAAAAACTAGGGAAGTCTGATTGCAACTACTTAGTACTCTTGGTTGGTAAGGCTGGAAGGGAATGGGTGTGTGGAATTGGAAAGCATCACTAAATTGATGTTAAAATATAACAATCCATGTGGCGTCGGGAAGTGGAGATTAAATCGGCGGAAAAATCCAAAGAAGCCTTTGCCAACATGAACATACAGATCTTTTGAAAACCCCAAACTCAAGCCTATTGTTGACATTTAGCAAACTTGTTTAGCGGGTCATATTGTACACCCATACGTGTTTGGGGGTTTCTGCTTAAGAGAAAACTTGTTTGGGGGTAATTTTGGCAAAGCGCGCCAAAAACATAACTTGTTTTGGGGTGGTTAAAAATATGGGGAAAGCGCTAAAAAATTGTTTCGGTTCATTTGCTACAACGAAAAAATCGTTTAGAAAAAATGATCAAGCATGTGTCCACTCTCAGTACACTCTCCCGGTGTGTATGTGTTGCTGTTTTCGTTAAATACGCAGTGTTCGTACATCGTTATGCGTTCAACTTTAGTGCCCAAGACCTCCCCTGTATGAGAAATAAAGGGTGAAAGTTTGACTAAATTTGAACGTGTTGACTGGGGGCTTGGTTTTTCGTTGGGTACCCATGCTCATTCCAGGGATTCTTAAAGTGCCCCCTAACGGGACCAATTTTCAGTTAAAATATACTCGGCACCCAATGAGACCAGTTTTGGTGATATTATACTACACTGCAGTTATCAGTGAAAATATACCCCTAACGGGACTAATTTGCAGTGAGATTATACACCTGTCGGGACCTCAATACATGAAAAAAAGATACACATTTACAAAAAGCCAATATACAAGAAAAAATGACACTCGTGCTACTGTAAGAAAAAATACACAAAAATAGGGTTATTTTGCTGATATGTTTATGTTTGCTATTTGTATCATTGAACCAGTCACAATCACAACTGAATATGATACCCCTACCGGATGCTTAGCGCATCAATTATTATTGGCAATGTTCAATAGATTTGTTTTATCATCACTTGATAAGTTGTTAACAGCTAATTGACTCAGTGTGAATTGACCTGATTATACGTGCAGTAAAGGCGACATGATATGGCTGCTTCCGCAGATAAAAAAAATAATTTATGTCATTAAGATCCGTTATAAACGGTAATAACGAAATTTAACGAGCTATAAAACTGCAAAATATGATGTAAGGCATTCATAATGATAACATATTTATTAGTAGTAAAACAAGACATATAAGGCTCCGGTGCACTTAAAAACCAACCGAATCAATCATTTAAATCATACCTGCAAGTTGTATAAAATAAGTTGTATTGTGCAGTAACCTACAAATTTATCATAGATATCAAATTATATCAAGTGCACAATAGAACCACACGTCAAAATATGAAATACTAATAGGGCCTATTGTCACGCTCGCGGTCGAAGTCGCGACCCACCGCGGGGCACGGCAGTGACAAATTTAATTTTCCTGTGGGGGATTTTGTTAACTTAGTTTGCGGTATTTTCTTTGGATTGTCTTGTTTTTCGTTATTTCATACGGCGGTCCGCGCGCCACGTCCGGTAAGTACGTATATCCTGTTTCTAAAATTGGAAAAAAAAATTGGGCGCAAATTGATACCAGCATTTGAACATTCTCAAGACTGGAATAATACCGAAATTGTGGGAAAAGGGAATGCGGCCCGTAGCGATTGCGTGTTCACTTTTCCGTGTTTGCGAGCACCGAAGTACCCGACAAAAACGTTCAATTTTCTCGCTAGGTTCTATAGGTTCAGATCCAATTACGATGTACATATTCAAAACAAAACAGAGTAACGGACCCTTTGATACAAAAAACTCCATAGAACCCCTTCGTTTTCCGGAGATATTTAATTTCATATGCATGCATTCGCTATGACTGATAACGTTAATCTCTCGCGCAGTACTAATTTAGATAATATATTTCGCAGTCTGTGACACAGACTAACACTTTCCGGACCGCCGTAGTTATTTCATATTTGTTCGAGCGTCGTCAATATTTTGTCCGTGTTTTTGCCAATACACATGTCCTTGTCGTGTGACGTCAATTTTGGGGCGGGGTTGGAGTGCTGGTCAGATTTGATTCATTCTGAATCTTGGCGGTGGCCAGCCAGTCAGCTCAGTCTCCATCAACAATAACTCCCGAAGGTTAAGTTTTAAATAGTTCTAAAGTCATTATTCATTTCTTTCATTTAAATTTCCATGCTTTGCTATATGTTTTCCTCTTCGTTGGATATGCTATGGTGAGTTGTGTAGTTTCTAGTATTAGTTTTAAGAAAATTATTTCCGAAATGTGGTCGTGTTAATACTCCTGAATGTATTAATTTTTCTCTTAGGCTTGGCGCTAACGGGAACAATGACAATGAATCTAGAGTTTTTAGAAATATGCAACAGAATCGTAATCGCCGTGAGCAAGTGTTGGCGTCGCTTTTAAGGACAGTGTCAACCCTCAGTTTCCGAGTATCTATTTTGATTTGTAACTTTGCAAATATTTGATTATTGTTTGTAAAAGAATGTATTTCTAGAAAGAAAATTGGACGATGAACCCGATGGTGGCATCAAATTAATGTAAAACTTTCCGTATTTTGAGAAAAATACTAAAAAATAAAACATGATTTCGCCCCAAAATTTTCAGACCGCATAACAAAAACATTTGGAATTTCCATGATTTCTTATGCTATTTTTTTAGAAAACAAGACAAATTTGTCTAGGGAAGGTTTTTTTTTCATTTTTTAAAAATAGAGCGTACTTTTCGAAATATAAGGGAAAATATCAAAAAAGAGTGATTTTTACTTTTCTTTTCCAAAATTTGAGTATATATTGGATAATATTTTTAGTTAGAAATCGAAAAATGAAAAATTGAGAAAACCCTTCCTAGAGAAGACCGATTGCTATCGTAGGAAAGTTAAACCTTACATTTTACTTCAGTATTTTTGGAGTTATCCTGTCTGAAAATTTGCCAAATTTTGCGAAAATTGAACATTGAGAAAATCCTTGTTTTAGTAAAAAGTGACTTTTCACGCCATTTCAAGCTGTCTCTTTCTTAAATAACTTTATCTTTGAAGTTCAAAATTGAGTATGTTGTGCAAGTGATGAAAATACATCTTTATGCACTATTGAATCAAACATATTTTGTCCCTAACTCCAGAAATCAGAAGAAATTGAAATTTCATCTGGTCTAAATTAGCGCTTTCTGTACATTTTCAAATATTATTTTTCGTTTTTCCAAGATGCGTTCGCGCAAAAGTACATTAAAACACGCGCACGCTTCATTACGCAGCAAAAATTCACCACGCTGCGCCTTGCGCCTGACGGCGTGAAATGTGCTTAAATTCCCGCCGTTAAGACCATGTGGTTTTTGGTGACTTTAAATCGTCAAATGGCTGTTTTAAATCGGCAAAAAATACAGCCCCCGGGAATACAGCTCATGATTGTCTGCAACGGATAAACTATGTTGGTAACGACAGAACACAGGTTGATGTTTAAAATGGTGCAAAAATCAGAAAATCGTGTAAAAACAAAAGCACTAGGGTTGACACTGCCTGTAATGCGCATTGCCTGCTAATACGCTAGTACAGTTATACTATGTATGTGTGTGTACGCGCTCGCGCGCGTGTGTGTGTGTGAACTGTAGGTTACGTGAAGTTAGGTGGTATCTGACAGTATCTTGACAGTCATTAACCTACTCTGTATTAAGATATCACCAACCAATTACAATATA
Organism: Ophioderma brevispina; assembly: GCA_023653785.1. NCBI lineage: Eukaryota > Metazoa > Echinodermata > Ophiuroidea > Amphilepidida > Ophiodermatidae > Ophioderma > Ophioderma brevispina. Next base: position 42,911 of record JAMKCH010003125.1, read on the forward strand.
TTTTAAAACTTAATTCAATGAAACACTTAAAAACATTTAATACCTGAAATATATGGGTACCAAACTTCCCTCCTCTCGGGACTGGCGAAATACCCGGGCATTCGGCAGAAGAGAAGGGAAGTGGAAAATAACGTCCTGTTGATGTGTAGTGCACGTGTTAAGTATAGTATTATCAGTGATTTATGGACAATAATACAATGAAACTCATTACAAATCAGGCTTTTGGCGTTTTGGAACAAGCATTATGTAATAGTAGACGTGAATACGATCTTGTAAAGCTAAAATAACCCACATAAACCTATGAAGATGAGTTCCCGCGTCCGTTTAGCAAAGTATCCGAATTCGGAAGCAATGTAGTCCTATATGGCTCCCATTGTAAAGGTCCCCTCTATTGATTAGGAGGGCAACACGGTTAGGTTTAGTGTTAGGGTTGGAGTTAGATAGAGTTAAGATTATGGTGACGGATAGGTTAGGGTTATGGATTAGTTTTAGGGATAGGGTACGCTAGGGCCTACCAACATAGGTATTAGACCTATGTGATGTTCTACCTGACAAATTGGGGGTTATATTTTTTTCTGATGGAGGGAGTCATGTAAACCAAGCACCTATCATGACATTTCTTCATAAAATATCAGCAGTAAATCTTATGCATATGTACCTAATTATGTGTGTGTGTGGGATAGGGTGTAAGAATATGAGTCAGTAGGGGGCTATTTAACTTTACATTGGGGGTTATGTAATTCCAAACACATCTCTCAATTTCTCCAGCCCCTCCCTTGTAAATAATGAACGGGCCCTAATCTTAGCCTGTCTAATTGACATAAGAACTTAGTTACGATAAAACGTTAAAAGTCCATGGCCCGATCGCTAATAGCCTCGTCCCCAGGGATCCCAGATTTTACCGGAAGTGGTCAGAATTTTGGTATCAGAAGAAATCTACTATATTTCTCATTTACCATGTGCAATCTTAGGGCTAAAGGATGTTTGGTGTGGATGTTTTGATCGAAAATGTGCCCCTTTTTGGTCGACCAATATTAATTTTACAAAGTACTCTATGGGGATTGCAAATTCACATATTCAGCTCTCACATCAAAACGGGTTGAGATATCGGCGCAAAACTTTACATATGGGGTTTTGGGGTGAAGGCCATTCTATCAAGATGAAAAACTTATAGGTTTAAATCGGGCCACCCCCTTTAATTGATGTATCGCGTTTTGGACCACTGTGACGGTATGGGATTGTTTCCAGGCCGGTTTGTGGGTAATCGTCACGTGGTTATAGATATACCCTCTGTACCCACTTTGTCCTCCTTAGGCCTTGGAGCTACGTCATCGCCTTAGAGATGGATATGCCAGAGATGCATGCACTGCAAAAACTGGGGTGTTAAAATTGTAACACCAGGTCGGTGTCAAGCTTGTTGGTGCTAGTTTCTGTTCGTGATTTGTTAGAGGCAAGCAGTTACAATAGAAAAAAAAATCAAACATTTTATACTAAAATATCAGGCGTTACACCAAAGTTGGGTGTTAATTAACACCAGAAGGTGCATTCCCGTATTGATTCCGGGAGAGTATAAATCAACCCCAGTAGTGTAAATTTGGCACCCGGCAGTGTTAAAAAATAATTAACACCGACTGTGGTGTAAATTAACACCAAACAGTGTCATCTAACACCAAAATTAGTCTTAATATAACACTAACATGGCGATGTTTAATTTAACACCGAAATGGTTCTTCTTCTTGCGTGTGAGGCAGCAGCTAAATATGTTGTAAACGGTGGAGCCAGCTCACTGTCCGCCGGTGGACGAAAGGTAGGGCACTCATTGAGAATGTGATCCGCAGTCTGTGATGGAGAACCGCATTGGCAGGCTGGCTATGGCCGCAGCCCCCATCGGTGCATATTGCTCTTGAATATAGGTCATAGGTGTAATAGTGAGTTGATCTGGTCTTGAAGTATCTAGCCAGGCAGTATTCCATGTCTGTAAGATGTTGAATGGGGAGCTGGAGAGTTAAGCAGCGTGTCGACAGAAAGGTCGACGAGAGCACAGTCTCTGTCTGTCGAGCTGGTGTGATTCTGTGACAGTGTTATGCAGCAGGTGCTTGTTTTCCAGCAGAGCATTATTCACTATTTTGTGCGCGTGGTGTTCTCTCCGAAGCACTGGTAAAAAACTCAGATAGAGTAGGACGGAGGCAACCAATAATGGTTCTTAAGGTCTCGTGGAGTACTATGTCCAGCTTCTTTATGTGAGAGCTGTTGCACCATGCAGGGGCGGCACCCCATGAGGATCCAGCAAGTTCCTCGAAGATACCTTGGCGCATACGGAATGGAGGTGCTGCCGGTAAGCTGTCGGTCAAGCTTTACTCGCAGATAGGTTGGTGTAGGATTGTATGGCAGAGGCGCTCCAATGAGGTTGATTTGAAGCTGGCGATGAGCTTCTTTGGTGTTGAGGTGGAATGCAGTAGCGGTGGTCTTGGCTTCGCTCAGCTTCGGTGTCCAGGTCTTGAGATATGCTGCAAGTTGGGCTATATCTGCAGTAATTGTACTTTCTACTTTTGTCCAGCTGCTGTCCGAGTGGAGAAGGGTAAGAACGTCGGCGTAGCCATATTGCCTAGATGTTGTTTGAGGTAAATCGCTGATATACAAGTTGAACAGCATGGTAGCCAGTACAGATCCTTGTGGTACTCCGTTCCTCAGACGACGCAGACGACTACTCTGCCCATCACTGCATGGTCTTGAGAATAAAAAAATAAAACTACGGCTTGCAAGCATGTTACATTTGAGTTGTACAGGATGACGATCCGGGATGGTCTTGAGAAGCTTGGGCGTCAGGCCTGGTACCACACGGTATCGTATGCTGCAGTAAGGTCCACCAAGATCCCGCCTGCCTTACGACGCTTTTCAAAACTTTCCTCAATAACATTTGTGAGTTTTATAATCTGGTTTACAGTGCTCCGGCCACAGATAAATCCTGCTTGTTCGTCATGCAGAGCGGGTTCGACGACAGGCTCCATCCGGGCCAGGATCATCCTCTCAAGGAGTTTGACGGATACACACAGTAGTGATATTGGGCGGTAGTTCTTAGGGTTGTCGATAGGCTTGTTTGGTTTCGTGAGTGCGATGATAGTAGCCCTCCTCAAGATCTTGGGTAAGGACTGGTTGGTAAGGCAACACGTGTAGAACTCCTGGAGCCATTCAAGACATCGTGGGCCGCATTGCATCAGGAACTCCGCTGGTATGTTATCAGGCCCCTGGGCCTTTCCACTCTTTGGTTGACTGATAGCAGAGGTAAGCTCATCTAGTAAGAAGGATGTTGAAAGTTACCCGTCCACTCTTGTGATCTGTTTTTTGACAGAGCGAGTGTGATCCTTATCAATGTTCTGGAAACGACCATTTGTGAGGAGTTGCTCAGCTATTGAGTTGGCAGTCACTGGACATTTCGATGGTTTGGTGAGACGGGTTATAGTCTTCCAGGCCTTCCTGCTGGAGTGAGTGAAGTCGATTCATTGGACCATTTCCTCCCAGCGCTAACGGCGTTTCCTGTCCAAGCGGTTTGTGACATCTGAAGCCTTGGATGATGCTTCTTCCCCGGGTTCAGAATTCAGGAAATCATTGTGAAGAGTATCACATTCCTCATCCCAGGATGGGATATAACTGCGACGGCAGCCACGTGGGATGGTCTTCTTTGCTATATTAATAAAGAGTTAACACAGTGCTGTGTAAGAATTGTCCAGGTTGGTGAAGGTTGGTGTCGAGAGGTTGGCCACTTCTGATTCCAACAGGTTCTTAATAGTCCAAGAAAATAGAGGTTTGACCGGGAACAAATTGCTATCAAAAGTTTTTCTGCACAATGCATTTGCTTAAGGTACCTAGAATGATATACTAAAAGTCCGAGGAAATCCGAGTTGCAGAAATATGCCTAATTTGCATAAATTCAAAATGGCCGCCATTCTGATGGATTTATGTTAATATCTTGAGTTCTGAGACTCGTAGCAGAATAATTCCAGTGTCTATACCCATGTTTTCAAGGTCTGTGAACACAATTATGACAGTACTAATAACATAGGACATTTGGTTCAGGCTTAATTCGCATAAATCCAAAATGGCTGCCATTTTGATGGCTATTTTTGTCTGAGACACAAAGAATGTCTAATATTGGGTCTATACACATAATTACAGGTACCCAATAAGGTCTACTTTGACTAACTAATTTCTAAGACAAGAAAAGCCAAAGGTAATCGTCGTGACAATGATAATGATACGTCCTAAGATTCGTGGCAACTTGCCAATATTATGGCATAAATATTGGTAAAATAACATAACAACTGAACATAACAGGTGTGATTGATTGATTTTCATACCATTTGCTTTGGCGTTGTGCTCTAAAATAAATATGAGAGGGATGACCGATTTTAGTATATAAAGTTATATCTTGATAGAATGGCCTTCACCCCAAAACCCCGTCTGTAAAGTTTTGCACCGATATTTCAACCCATTTTGATGGGAGAGTTAAAATGTCATTTTTTTAATCCAATAGGGTATTGTGTAAATTCAATATTGGTCGACCAAAATGTGCCACATTTTTGCTTATAACATCAAAACCAGACATTCTTTACCCCTAAGATTCACATGCGAATGACCAAAAATATAGCTTTCTTCAGATACCAAAATTTTGAAAACTTCGGTAAAAACTGGGGGATCTGGGGAGCCCATAGGCAATCGGACCAGGCCCTTTAATTCTTAATCTACAAAGCAACATAGATGATCGGTATTTCGTAACCCAATTTCAGGTTATTTTTGTAAGCCCCTTCTACCCAGCGGGGGGGTGGATGTAACCCCCATATATTTCCACAGAAGAGACCCCCTTTGAAACGTGAGTTTGTGCTATAGTTTCTTCTATCCAGTGATGCCAAAATCAGGTACCAAATTCCCAGGAACCTGCTTATTATGACCGCAGAATGCCGACGCCTGGCCCATTTGGTGCAATCAGTTTTGTTGTACAACGGGTTAGGGAAACAAATTTTATTTTTGCGCCAAATAAGAAAGAAAAACCACAAATTTAAGTTAATTCAAAAATGAACTTTTTGCTCAATAACATGAAAACGTCCGTTTTAATAGCAAAAGATGGTGTTACCAATTGACATTGTAAAGGATCGGAGGCTTCACCAATCCACCTCAACTTTGGCGGCTTGACCTTTCCCCCCGGGTAAGGGGGTTGGTCTGGGTGCGTCATTTATTTTTTTTTTCCCGTTGTTTTAATTTTTCATGTCGTCGTATATTTTTTTTTTTTCACTAAAATGTGCACAAAGGATGTAAAAAGGGTTACCATAAATCATTTGCGACTTTACCACATTTTTCTTTTCACCTCGAGGGGTGAACAAAATCCCCCTGGGTAGACGAGGGTTAAAATTGAAATTGATTTGACATATTACCATACCGTATAAACATCACTCTAGATGGAGAGGGGACGTCACATGACAACCACCGAAGTGCCTTGGCGTCACGGTGTGGACCGCGGCCTTGCTTTCGGTCGACACACCAAGGCGGTCGCTTGCCAACAAGACGCAGTCTCACGTCACAAGTCTCGTGTCAACCTCCTCAGGGGGCTCGCAGGAGCGGGAGCTGGATGGGGTGCATCCTTTGACACCTTGCATGCGTTCTTGACTGTTGCTTGGCGCTCCGCCGCTGGGTGCGTGAACAGGTGTGTGGAGTCGCGGCGTGCGTTCGCGCAAGATTGATGTCGTTTCTGAATGAACTTGTTGGTGGTTTTGCCTTTTGGCGCGCCTGTGGAGTGCCTCCCAGTTCTGTCTGGCCATGGCTCCTGCAGACCTTAGGGGGAGCCTTCAGGCGTCAGGCTCGCCAAGAATGTGATGGGCCTGGTGGCCCTGGTCCCGCCACCGGCACCCTTGGGGTCGGGGGGTTCCGCGGAGTCACTTTGCTGCCCGGTCCGTGCCGGCTGCGGTCGCGTGTTGCTGTCCCTGGCGGTCATCCTGAATCGTGACGGATGGTGTGGGTGGTGGTCGTCCTCTGCATTGAACTAGGGCGGTTTGTGGACAGCCCATCTAGCAGGCCCGGAGGCTGTGACCTTGATAGGAAGGCAGGGTCAACATCGGCGGACCCAGAGCTGGCGTTGGTCGTACGGGGAACTTCCTTCATAGGATCGGAGTAGAACCTTCACCGAGCTGCGATTGTGGAGAGCCACAACCATTAGCCACATCATAGATGATTGTGAGGTCTACAAGTCCCCAAGAGGAATTCCAGGCCTGATAAACCTGGATGATGAAACTATCAGCTGGTTAAAGACGGATCTTCCACTGTGATTTTGGACTTGCATGAACGAACGAACCGTAAGAAGGAGACTACTGTTGTGAAATCTAACCACAGGGTTTCTCAATTTCCCCTATAGCATTTTAAATATAAATCTTAAACTATGTTATTCATTTTCAAAATTAAAAAATACAAAACTAGCTTGCGATGTATGCTTAAAATTTTGTGGGCGTATGGTTGAGTTCCTTTCCTATCCAAGGAAAACAATGTTTTAAACGTCCCTAGCTTAATGCTTATCTCTGTTCCATTTTTCACCTGTACCGATAGTGTTTTTAACAATTAATGTTGAGGCTTATAACGGTGGGAGAGGTATTGTTTGGTGCAGGATAATTACATAAGGGAAAACATGTAGAATTTAGAGGTAGACTCAGCGGTGTTTAACCACATCTGTTGGGATAGGCACATTTTGCACCCTCTTTCCAAAAATTATTCACCTTAACAAATTACCTCTGTGGTTAGTTATTGCCCAATTATGTTCTACCAAGAGCAAGGAAATAGTGCTGCAGCACCAACCAGTTTAGGAGAGTGATACCGGGGCTGGAATAATAACATTTGCCATCATAGCTAAAATTGACCGTAGGGATGTGGAGTTCATGAAAACGGGTGAGGACAAAATTAAAAGTGGTGGCAATTTGCATACGACAACATTTTCCTAAATGGAAGCCATCTTAAAGCCAAAACCACCCAAGAACACAATTTTGGTGTAAAAAACGGTTTTCTGGGTCAAGGAGTTCAAAACAATTATTCCCCAAACTATAAAATGTTGCATGTGCCGATATTTTTCAAGATGACTGACATTTTATTGCCACAAACCTTACATTTCTTAATATATAGCCTATGAAGATGATTGTGGTGTCAAATTAAAGATTTTCTGGGTCAGTGTGTTCAATAAAACTATTTACAAAACAGTCAGATGAATATAAAAGTAATGGCAGTTTTCATACGTCACTATTTTCCAAGATGGTCAACATATAAAAGACAAAATTGTTTATACCTCATGCTATACAGCACCTAGGATGACGATTTTGGTGACTAAGTGGATGTTTTAGGTCAAGGATTTTAACAGGGTTATTCGTGGACTACCAATGTGACACCCAAAATAAAACACATTGACTACTCTGCATGTATTCACCCAAAACACATATCTGTAATTGCATGGGAATGCTGATATTATTTTAATAGAAACTATTATATGTTGGTTTCAGATATGTCAAGAGTAAAATGGCCCCAAATTTCAAACAATTAAATGGTCATGATCAGGTGCACACCTATTTGTAGTCAATGTTTTGGGTTTTTGTTCATAGGGGCCATAAAGCGAAGTTAGGAGGTTCTAAGGAGGAGTTACTAAGGATTCTGTGTTGGTATTAATTATCAAGCATCTGGGTTAATATTTTTATCACTTGGCCACAATAAGCCCGACATTGCAGGAAGTTAGCGCTCTTGGGTACTTGTCCTTAAAATATAGTAGTGTCCATAGTAGTGCTAATATCTTTAAAATGGCGTCCATTTAGGAAAATGTTGGCTTATGCAAATTGCCATCACTTTTATTTTTGTCATCACATATTTTCATGAACTCCACAAATGTTATTATTCCGGCCCTTGTTGGTAGAAATCTAAGGCCCTTTTTCACTTGATGCTGCAGCACTAAAAAAAAAAAAAAAAAAAAAAATTCAACAACAGACAAAAAATCACTTCTATATAATTTTCGGAAAATTTGACAATCCCATTTGACAAATTTGCTCAAAATTTAGAACCAGCAATAATATTTTCACTTATTGTGGCATTTGGCTAAATATAAGTTTTCCCTTTCCGTTAAAAATGCCTTTTAACTGAATTCAGTCTCATTATGCAGAGTTAATATTGACCAAAGTGATACATTAAATCTTCTTGAAACACCTACTCATAATATAAACTTAGTCCACCATCACTCCTGGTATCACATCATTAAAGATAGAAAGAAATGCTTCCTTCTAACCTTTCTGAAATAAAAAATGGGACACGAGTAGCAGTCGACACTCTCGAAGGGAATAATTTGGAGGAGCAGGAAACTTATTAGGCCAATGGAAGTTGATTTTTAGTTTCCTGTTGGAGATTTGTAACTAGTGATGAGGTCTGATTTCATTATTCATTTTTCACTGTTTACTGTCATTTCATTATTACATCTAAAGGCGTGTTGAATACACTGCTACCCTTATATTTATAACAAAGTTTCAAAGTGCCTAATTAACAAAACAGAGGTATTTGCAGAGAGATTTCATTCTGAAGTTTTAAAATCAGTTTAAAATTTTTTGCACAAAGTATGATGACAAGCGGGACAAATCTGGAGGAAATTCATTATTTATGGTATACTGTGACACCCCACCCAAGGAAACTGCTTAAATGAACAGGAAGGGATGCTTGCATATTTCAAGTAATTTAAAATTTGTCTTTATTATCAGGTTTTTAAGAAAAATGATTTTTGCACAAAATAATGAAATCTTTGCAACAGCGGCCAATCTAATACGCGCTCAACAGGAAACTAAGAATCGACTTTCCTTGGCCTTAACAGTATGAAAAAGCTTTGCCCGGATCTTATAGACAGTGAAGGAGGAACTTTCACATTCCGAGCTGCTCAGAAAAGATTTCAGTAATTCCTTTACATTGGCAAATGGAGCCATTGAGCTACCAGTTAAAGCCTGCAAAATGAAGTTTTACTCTTCTGATTTTGTCGTTTTTATGTGTAGACATCTTAAGATTTTATCTTTTTGTATTGTTTATAAATTGATCAAGAAGTTTTGAATCCACAATTCTTTAAATAGATATTGTTCATCAGTTGGAGTCTCGTGTCTTTAAATAGCAACTTAATAATGATCGCGTTCTTTAATAACCTAGACACCAGAATGGAATTTCAACATATCTCATTTCAAGAAATTCAACAAAATGGCAGCCATTTTGGATTTAACATTCTTATTGAGTTCGTAGACCCCCAAAACATGGGTAGAGACACCAACATTACATCTCTACGACCTCGGATCTTATGTTATGGACAAAAGTCCTTTGAAATGGCGGCCATTTTGAATTTATGCAAATTAGACATATTTCTGCAGCCCGGATTTTCTCGGACTTTTAGTATGTCATTTTGGATACTTCAAAGAAATGCATTGTGAAGAAAAACCTTTGATAGCAATTAGTTCTAGGTTACACCAAATAATTCATTATCTTTCCTGGTCTATAAACTGGTCCCAGTCTGGCTTGCGGAAGTTCCATCTTTTCACTGGCTTTGTTGGTACAGGCTTAGCAAGGCTCTCCTGAGCGATCAGTGATGGTCTGTGTTAGGACTTCGGAAAGCGGTCGAGAACAGTACGGTGAACAGAGACGGTGTCCATGTTTGCAAAAGCAAGGTCGGGATTTGCAGTTGTATTCCACCTTCCAGAGTATAAACTGTCTGGTTGATTTGGGTCGTGCAAAAGTTGTACGCCGGATTTGGAAGCCCAGTCTTCTAGGTAGCTCCGTCAGGGTTGGTATTCCTGTAACCCCCAGGTAATGCTATGACTGTTAAAGTCGCCAGCGTAAATGCAAGGTGCGTCATAAGTGGGTAGAGAGTCTGCTGGAAGCCGATGGTTGGGTGGCTTGTAGACATTGGTGACAATTTCGGTCGTTGCCCATTCCAGGGTGGAGTCTGCAGCTGAGATTGCAATTTGTTTCCATTGGGATGAGTTACTAGCAAAGGTGGCAATCACATGGTAGCGGTCTCGGTGTGTGCAGCTAGAGTGTAGCTGCAAATATTGCAGACTGGGCTTATAAAGATACAGTGAGATCAAAAAAGGCAACAGTAAGTTAAAAAGACAGTAAATTAAAAAATACATATGTTAGCGTAGCCTCAGTTGATTATCATTCGCCTGAAAAGATCAGTGAAATTCCGGGGTTCACCACGAGGATAATCTTGAACCGAAATGGTTTAAATCTAACACCAGTGGGTGCAGTCCCCTATTGATTTCAGGAGGGAGTTGAAATTAACACCCACAGTGTTGCAGTGTGGTGGCTGTCCATGTACCAACTGACCTGACACTCACGTCATTGGTTAGCTTATGTTTGTTCTGCATGCGCAAGAAAGAGTTATCCCGTCGAGGTCTATTGATAATGAGATAATTATTGTAGACCTAGTGTAAATATATTATAGCTCGAAGAAAGCAGGTCTGTTTAACAATGTCTCCTATATGTGTACAATATGTAGCATGGAGATCCAACCTGCAATTAACTTTTAATCCCATGGGTAAGATTTAATAACGTGAATCGTATAATGGGCGTATATGGTCGATTTTAATGAAAACGGTGTATTTCCAGATATTTTGTGTCTTTGGTTAACACTTAACTGCATAAGGGGGGGGGGGGTTCCTAGGTACCCAACTTTAGTTTTCAGCCGGCGATTTTTAACGCTGCAATATATTTGAGTTATATTTTTTGTATTTGTCTAACTTTTAGTTGCGCTTGCATTGGTGCAAACAGAATTCAAATCCATCGCGTCGTTTTTGCGTCAATTAGGTTGGGTACCTAGGAGCCCCCCCCCCTTATGCACTAACGGAAGTGCCCATGACAAAAATGAAAAATCTTATTAGAGTTACTGTGATTCTGAATTTCATAATGCAAAACTAGTGACATCAACAAAGAAATAATTAATTAAAAAAATCTTGCAAAGTATAGTAATAGTAGGCCATTGGAGCCATTATATTTTATATACATCATGTAGCGATTTACTTTAGGAACCTATGGTAAATTACACAAGTAACCCTAAAAATATAAAATGGCATGAGACATTTATGTTTGTGCTTTATATGGTAAATATAGTTCATTCTTCACCAATTAAAGCAACCAGCACAAGTCTAGGCCAAGCAATGCCGTAGAAAATGCAGAAACAAATTAGTGTCTTTTTCGCACATTTGACGCGAAATTAAAATCAATGTTTTGCCCCTAATTTTTTTTTTACTAACAACTTCTTGAGTTTTTATTTCTTTATTGTTGATGGTCTTTGAAGCCTTCTAACATGTCTGTGGTTTCTCTAACAATCCGTGTTAGTAAGTGGTTATTAGGTAGGGGGGGTCCCTAGGACCCCCCCCCCCCCGTTATGCACTAACGGAAGTGCAAACCCTTTTTGCAGTTAAGTGTTAATAAGACGGGATATTTACCTTCAAACATCGAAAAATATGAGAAAATTTATGTCTGAAACCCAACATAAAAATTATAAATGATGTTTTTCCTTGTATTCTCAATTTATTTTTATTTTTTTTTAAATACAAACATAATGTCCGTGAAAACCTTGTTTATTACGTTATCCTTCACAAAGCAGTTGCTAAGTTTGGTAAAACTTCTACTAAGATATTGATTGCGCATCTTATTTCAAGGTAAACATAGTGTACTATTAAAAATGTTGAACTTAAAATTACTATTAAAAGGCTTAAGAAATGTATCACGTTATCCACATTTCTCAGCAACCAAACAAGCTATTAAATATTGATCAAGAGTGGCATAGACACTCATTTTCCGACCACGAAAATTATATAAACGTTCAATCAGATACATCTTAGACAGTGGGAGATGTGAAAAATGGTCAAAAATGTTTACTACAGGCTGTCCCAAAAAAATGTTAACACTCGGGACACAGGCATTTTGTAAAAACCTAAAGTACACATGGGTCTTTGTTTGGTATGCTCTTAAAGCCAACTAAATAAGCTTTTATTTGCCGTTTATTTCATTTCAATGCAATATGTAGAAAAAAAGACATGCTTCGTCAAAAAGGAGAGTACAAATTCGGATTGGTCCGATTTGCAATAGTTACATTTGAAAGATTGTATGAAACATGATTTTGTAACATACTCAAAATTGGGTTATTCATTGTGTTATTGATTTGCAATTGAATTTATTGAAGATATTGACAATCCCTTTTGAACTTCACTATTGTCATAAAGTGTGATCATTGTCTTTACGATCATAATACTTTGTATTTTTCAAATATTAATCAGTCAGTTCACTTTCATTAGCGGATTTAGCCCTATCAAATCGCTCAAAATTACACAGAATGTTAAACCAAACCAAATTAAACCAAACAAACAGACACTTCCTTATTGGATTTCCGGTCCCTCCCAAGAAAATCTATGATTTTATAGTCAGAATAAACAACAAAAACACGAAATTAAACAAAAAAGAAAGAGAAACTTCTGATAATAAGCCTACAAGGACTAATGAAGCAGGCAGAATTAGAAATAAAGACACCAGTGGAAGGCCATACAGATCCACGGACCAGAATGACAGAAACTCAAGCCAGCATTTCTCTTGTTAGAAGAGCAGTTGTGGTAGATCCAACGATGAACGTTTGGTAAAACACGGTGGCGGGAATCTCGAAGTCTTTCTTTAAAGGAAAAACACTGTAAAATTGAATTGTTTTGTTTTTAGGATGGAAAGAAGATGTGCTATGAAGCCAGTGTATTCATGTTGCATAATGCATTCCAAGTGTTCTAAGGCAGAAATCGGACCAAGTTGATTTTGCCCTCTCATAATTTATGAAGCATATCTTTTGTTTTACGTATCGGATTGGAATGAAATAAATGGCACATTAAAACTTGTTTTATTGGCTTTAAAGTGATAGCAAACAAAGACCCATGCGTACTTTTCTTTTTATCAAAATGCCGTCGTTCCGAGTGTTAAAATTTTTTTGGGACAGCCTGTACGTTATTTTGTATTACATTATCGTTTATTACGTTGAATGCGTTTTAGCTTACATCATTAACTATAATTTGGCCATTGAATAATAGTGTAAAATTATATGTATCTTTAGAATAAATTAGTAAAATATATATTAATATTTGTTTATTATGAGGTCTAATTTTCAGGCAGAATTCAATACTCAAGGATAAATAAAGTAAAATACTAAACAAATTGGAGCATATTTCTTGAGTTCGATTAGCTACTCAAACTTTAACTTCGTACAAATTGTTCCCAGCAAACTCTCTGATACAGAAACATAAAATGTTTAAAACATAACACATACAATTTTAAGACAATTTTTGGGGGGTGTCTTATCTCCAAAATGCACCGTTTTAATGACAATCGACCATATATCAGTAGTGCAATCATGAACGTATTGCCCGTATTACAAACCAGAGCTAATGCGAATCACTTTTTTTTCAAATCAATTCTTTGCACGTTCTTCAAAATGGCAACAATTTCATAATATTTGTTCTGAAATAATTTTTTTATATCGTTACAATATCTTCAATATAGACCTGATCGCGAATCGTCTATGTTTGCTATCATTTTGAGGGATTTTATTTGAAAGACTGATTTCAAGTTCTACCTGATACTAAGGCTAGTTTTCGTATAACATAATTAATTTAGGTATCCGCACGTTCTTTTAAAAGATATTTGCACACTTTTTCGAGCATATATTTCGTTCTTTAACCCTCGTCCAACCAAGGGACTTTCTACTACGTTCACCACGCGGGTGGGATGGTTACCCCCCCCCCCCCCCCGATTTTTTTGTAATTAAGGGACAGGCATCTTGTTTGGTATTAATATTAGTTTTTGGTTGTGGAATTAAAATGTTTTTTTTACTCTGCCGAAAATTGCATTTATTATTCAAGTTCAAGTTCAAGTTCAAATTTATTCAGCATAAAATATCGTACGTGACAGAAATATGTAATACAGTATAATATATAATAATACATAAAGTATCAATTGTAGACTGCTAAGATGAACTGGTGAGGTATATGATATGATATGCTAGCACCAGCAATGGACAACCCGATAGGGCTTATGGTTATTGCTGGCTCTGTAATACATACAAGTAAAATATACTCAATATTACAATAATGATACAACACAGCTGTTTGAAAGTGACAAAACGAGAATAAAACAAAAAATATCAACGGCGACACACTTCTGACGACCAAGTTGGAGCACCTGTGCCTCCAACTACATTCTGTGAAAATCTGATGAAACTTCACCGCGGGCAAAATATGATTTTTCATCAAAATCTAGTTATACACGGCTTCCTATGGGATATAAGAATAAAGTGGGCGCTACAACATACAAATCAGACCCCTATAGGCCTACATGGCAAGATTCCCGCAATGGATATTTCTGATTTTGCGGAGGTAATAGGTCGTTTATGTCCCTACTTATAACAGATATCAAAATTGTGTCGCCATTGCATAAAATCGCTCTAAAAATAAGAGACAATTTGCACGGGGTCAAACAGCTGTGACAAGAGTATCAAATAGAATATTACATAGGTAAATATACATAAAAAACAGAGACAAACAAACTAAAACAAACAATATATCTAAGCTAAACAAACACTTAACGGGAATACGGGATACGGGAATTTGGACAAGAAGGAGAGACTCTTCAACATGTCTTGCTGAGGTATTGTAATAATATTTCATAATGAGGGAGCAGAGATTGAAGAGGTAGAGGTGAAGAAAATGTAAGGAATAGAGATAGAAATGGGATGAAGAAAAGGTGAGAGAAATAAGGACTTGGGGAGAGATTATCAGACAATTATGAAACAGTAAGAATGTTGGGATTTATATATCCAAATTGAAGTTGCTGATGCCTATGTGAAAGAGGCTTCCAGCCCAGATACAAAATCCGAGACTAGATATAATCCGTGTCACCTCAAAACTCACCTAAAACGATTTTATCATACCCAAGCATAACAAAATAAGCACATAGGACCTAAAACAATTCTAAGGGTGATTCACAAAACAAACAATAATTACCGTAAATTAACTGCTTGCCTATCGTTTAAATGATTGCAAGGGTGACGAATTTTCAGCGACAAGAATCTTTGAAAATAAACAGCCCTAAAAATCATCTTTTCTGATTCACAAACAAAATTATTGATCTGTTTTAAAGTCTTTTAGTGTATGTAAGAGCGATTATGCTGAAATCTTGTTCAACTCGGTTCAACAATGCTAAAAAACAAACGTGCCAAATTAGAGCAATGATTTACGTCAAAAATGAAACGCCGAATTTTTGGTTGTGTTGTCATTGATGCAGGTCACCCTGCGCCAGTTCCCTACTGACATTATAACTGACGTTGAAACGACGAGCGCTCCGGGGGTGATACGGGATATATCTAGTCATAAATTGAGGTGATAATCCAATGAAAATCGAGGGATCTACATGTGATGGTACTGATACACACTCATTATTCCAACCTAAATGTTTAACATTCACCAAAATCTCTTAAGATTAATAACCAGTTATAATTACAAAGCATTATTAATGGCTTCTTCAACAGATTATCTAGTTACTTTGAAGCTCTTGAACAAACTCACTGGCGCACAGATGGGGTGCTCGCCCACATACCCTAATATCCGACGCACTTGCCCTGTGCTACTCATGTGCAGCGTATGCTTGCCTGTATGGGAAAGATCAACGCATGCCAAGAAGCTTGATTCAGCGTAAGTGGCCTCCTGCCGGCTCATCACCGGATGCCTGCCGTCGCAACACCACACGGAAAACGTGAACTTGTACATCCTACAGGATTTGTTCCACCAGACATCCCTCGTAGTGTAGCGAGCATGCAAGAGCGTAAGCTGCCAAGTATCTAATGTGAACCACCTATGTCGGGACCGATAACCTGGCTGGCACCGCCGAAAATCCAGAGAGAGTTTCTTACGCAAAGTCCAACCTCTGAAACAGTCTCTAAGGAGGAAAAGAGAGTCGCCTTGTAGAAATAAACACTTGCTCATAACACAAGTACCCTCTATCGGTAGTGAAACCTGGTGAGCACTCTTCCACCAGCTGCTCCTCATGGGCGGAATGGCGTCTCTCAATAGATTGAGAACCAGAATTGGTCGATTCCTTGCAGAACTGGGGCTATCTGGCAGCAGATCCAGGATACCTATATGTTGTGTTTGTGTAAGCAGCACCAACCACAAACAATGGAACGTCTCTTGACCTGCCCACTACTGGAGCAACAATCAACAAATAAGGACCGTGGCTGGATCTATTTGAGAATCCACAAGTGGTTTTGGACAGATAGAGCAAGATCTAACTTGTTTAGCTAGACCGCTATCAAACATTATTCAAGATTTTGCAGTTTTAAAGACTAGTTTGTTACTTTGAGCTATAATATTATGTCAAAATCCATTATAATACAATTTATTGATATCATTAGTTGTGTTAGAGGCGTAATTAATTATAGTATCATCTACATAACATTGTATCAGATATTAGGTAAATAATTGTATAAATTAGTAAAACCAAGTGGGCCATCAATTGACCCTTGCGGCTTTCCACAAGCTATATAGACAGAGCATCTGAAAGAGATAACCATCAACACAATGCATTGATTACGTCCTTTAAGGTAACTGTCAAACCCCTGAATGCAGTATTTGCCATCCATTAAATTAAGTTTATAAGAAAATTTCATGGTTTACTCTGCCAAAAACCCTTTTCACTGTTTTGGCTTTCTTTTTTTACTTCTATGTATTTTGTTTTCTTTCTCTGATGTTTTTGTCCCTGAGTCTGTCTTTGTCCTCTGCATCATTTCCGCAGCTTAGTGCTGTCATTTTCAGAACAATGCTCAAAGCCTTCCTATTTTCACCCATATCATGCATAGGTTTAACTAATCTGATATCAACATAATGTTTATTCCACAAACGATTTAAATATCCCCACATATTCTTCCAAATTTCTTATTCTAACCCCGGATTCTTTTTTTCTCTACAGAAAATTACAGTCAAGGGACTCTTTGCCATCAGTTAATTTTTTATTTTTCCATTTTTTTTCTCTTCCTTTCTCATTTCCTCTTTTCTTTGTCCCATTTTCTTTCTCTTTCCTCTTATTTCTTGTCTCCCCTTCTTATTTTTGTTTCCCTTTCCTTTTTTTTTGTTTTTCCTCCTCCATCCCCTGGTTTTCCGCTTTTCCCCTTTTTCCTCTTTCATTTGATTTAACCCTTAAGCTTCATTTCTCATTTTAGGACTCTCATTTCCTGTGAGCGCTCCCAGCTCCCGCAATTTCTGCACCCCTGGTACTCAACATCGTTTTTAAGCATCGGAAATCATTGTTGTGCAATTAAATTCTTTTTTGTTCAAATTAGTTTTTGTTCGAGCATTTTAGTACAAAACACAAGTAGTCCGATAAATGACTAGTAATTTCGCCATACATGTCGTCAAGTAGCAATAATCAAGGTTTATTAATTAATCTCAAATCGTGGCCTGAAGGCCAAATTGCTAGAGACTTTACATCTTAATAATTACTAGACAGAACAATGCAACTTAATGGACAGCCAGCTCTATAAACAGCGCCATATTGCCCAACATTAAAAACACACTGTACGAAACACACCGGATGGGAATACAGGGCAAGCTTTCATGATTCCTTTGCCCATGTCAAATGAACCACAGAGAGAGTGGTATTCAGGTTTTAATCAATATCTGTTTAATCAATATCAATACAAATCCCAAATTGAGTTTCCGAATTAAATCCAGCAAGTGGTCCCACTGAGATTCGATCCGAGGACCCTTTGCTCTAGAGGTAAGCTTGCTTACCGCTAGACCACGCACTTTCCCAACGTGGGTCTATTTGTGTTTTCAGTTTCATTTATGTTCATCCAATTTACTTTGTCCGGCATTCTATTTGATAAGTGAACATTCTTTCAAACCACGTAAGTTTAATACATTTTGAATAATTTCCATGTTGTATAGTAATTTATCGGAAAAGAAACGATAACCATCAACATCAAGTTACAGGAGTCATTATGGTTTTTTTTATCTTTTTTGTTTAATTCATCTTTCTTTTCTTGACGGTTTTATGATTTAATCCATAACATAGATTTTGTTTGTACCGTCCTTCTCTTTTCTATTTCCGTCGGTCTTTTACTTTTTTTGTTTGTTCCTGTTGTCTTTGTCTATATGCTTAGTTTTTGTTATTTTTCTTCCTTTACCTTCTAAGGATAAGGATTATCAAAATTTCATTGTAGATTAAAAATAAGAAGAAGACCTCTACCAAGGCCATACTCTTTAAATGCATAAGAGTGAATTTCACTCTTTTAGAGTAACTACAGCGAGGCCCATTCCGAAAAGAGTTAAATTGACACCTTTCGAACAATATTTTTGGTACAATTTTTGCTTGATAATTCACAAAATGATAACATCTGGTTATTTTGTAAATTACCAAGGGTAAATTCGATCCAAAATATATTCTTCGAAAGATGTTAAATTCCCCTTTTTGGAATGGTCCTGAAATTCACTCTTTTGCAATTAGAAATCGAGTACTCACATTGTATATAATTTTAGGGTGAAATAAATCCAATGCCTTCTCCCTTGTCACAGTCTTGCCGGAAAGAACTTGTGTAAATGCATTTTACACCACATATGGGTAATGAGTATTTTTTTAACACTGCCAACACTGCCCCGCGCCGGTGCCACTCATGCCACTTGTCTTAACCATCGTCCAACTAAGGGTTTTTCTACTACATTCACAGCCAACAGGGTGGTTAACACCTCCCTTTTTTAGTTATTAAACCATCATCTTGTTACGTATCAGTGTGTAGCTAAATATGTCCACATAATATATACCAAACAAGATGATGTTTGTCCCTTAATTATGAAAAAATCAGGGGCAGCCCCCGGTCGTGAATGTAGTAGAAAAAACCCTTTTTGGACGAGGGTTAAGGGACAAACATCATCTTGTTTGGTAGCTACATATATCCTTTCTTCAAATCAAGTACAAACATATCAAGTTTTAGCAATATGACGTCATAGTGACGTCATAACTGACAGTTGTTATGACTGCAAAAATAGATATCGTATCTAAAAAATCTCAAAAATCAAGAGGGGTTCGCCATTCATGCAAGCAAAATTGCCCGGGGGGCCATTTGTATTCAAAGGAGGATATGATGCGTGAACAAGAAAACGCGTAAAAAGGGTGTCTTTTTTCCAACAGGCGATGTACGCGCGTACATCGTTTAGGGTGTCAAAAACAGCAAAATATGAAAAAAAGGGTATGTTTTTTTCTTAACCCTGAAATTGTCATGTTATATCTCATTAAGCAGGGATCAAAATCATCCAAAATATTGTAATCGGAACTTGGGAAGTAAAGCAAAGGGTATATTTACGATTCAATGCACTGCGTACTTGTTGTGGGAATCATAAACAGATAAAAATACTTGTTTAGGGTATGTTTTAACTTGTTTTTAGTCGGTGAAAATACGTGTTTAGGGTGCATTTCGAAAGTCCATGTTCACGCATCATATCCACATTTGAATACAAGTGGCCCCCCCGGGCAAAATTGGTTCGTTCGTTCGTGCGTGCAAGTTTCATCATCCATGTTGATCAGGCCTGGAATTCCTCTTGGGGACTTGTAGACCTCACAGTCATCTATGATGTGGCTAATGGTTTGTGGCTCTCCACAATCGCAGTTTGGTGAAAGTTCTACTCCGATCTTGTGAAGGAAGTTCTTTGTACGACTAACGTCAGTTCTGAGTCTGTTGAGGTTGACCCATGCTTTCCTATCAAGGTCACAGCCTTTGGGATGGGCTGTCCACAAACTGCTTTAGGTTAAAAGTAGAGGATGAACATTGCTCATTGATCCAGGATGATCGATAGGGATACTGTGACTGCAGTGTCATGGATTGGGTAGCAAAGTGATTCCGTGGAATTCTCTGATCCTCAAAGGGTGTTGGTGGGGGATTAGGCTACCAGGTTCATCACATTTCTTGGCGAGCTTGATCGTCTGAAGGTTCCTCCTAAGGTTTGCAGGAGCTATGCCAGACAGAATTGGAAGATATTCTACAGGCGTCGCCAAAAGGCAACCACTAACAAGTCTCATTGCATCATTCAGAACGACATCAATCTTGTGTGAATGTACACTGTGACTCCATACTGGTGCAGCGTATTCAGCAGTGGATTATGCCAAGGCAACATTTGATGTATGTAAGGTGTCAAAAGATGCACCCCATCCAGTTCCTGCGAGCCTTCTGAGGAGGTTAACACGAGACTGCGTCTTGGCAGCGACTACCTTGGTGTGTGGATTGAAAGTAAGGCTGCGGTCCATTGTGACGCCAAGGTACTTCGGTGTTGGGTCATGTGACAGTTTTGTCTCCATCTAGAGTGATGTTAAGTTGATTTGCAAGGTGGAAAACAGAGCGGACGGTCTTGGGTTTGCTGAGTTTCAAGTGCCATCGGTGGAATAATTGGCTTACAGTGATTAGGTCTTTCTGAAACACTGTTTCTAAGGACTCAAAGGAATCAGCAGCTATTCCAAGTGCCGTGTCGTCTGCGTAGGACTACTGCGAACAATTTCCCTTTGGCATATCTGAGACGTAGATGTTGAAGAGACTGGGTGCCAGGACAGAACCTTGTGGGACACCATTCCGAAGTTTGCGCTTTCTACTGCGTTGCCCATTTGATGTCTCCAGGACGAAAGATCTGTCTTGGATGAGCAGCATAATGAACTTGACAAGCTTGACATCAGGGAAGATTTTGAGTAGCTTGAGGTAGAGACCTCGATGCCAGACTGTATCATACGCAGCAGTTAGGTCTATGAAGACTGCTCCAAACTTCTGCTTCTTCTGGAAGGCTGTCTTGATGTCATTAACTAGTCTTGCTATCTGATCAGTTGTTGATTTACCTCTTCGAAATCCAGCTTGGGTGCGGGTTAAATTTGCCTCGACCGTATCATTGATCCTGCCGAGTATCAGTCGCTCAAGCAGCTTATAGATGTGAGATAGTAGCGAGATGGGTCTGTAACTCTTGGGCTCATTTGCTGGCAAAATTGGTATTTATTTGGCAATGATGGGTGCCAAAGTAAGCATACACATGTTATTACTCTAAAAATAAGAAACAAATACAAATATTGTCAGTATTTGTTTAGAGTAGCATCATAAGCAACATAAGCACCATTTTTTTTGCATTTTACACAGTAAAGTATCGGCAGGTGGAAACCCCTTCCTACCCTCCGACTTTGACGGGACACCCTGTCCACCCTGAAGGTGGTCCATTTTTTTCCCGCTAAAATGACCGCAAAGGTTGAACATACAATTACATAAACGCCTTAGATCATATTCGCTTGCGTTTATGAGCGACATGGAATCATCCGTTCGGGAGAGGGGAGGGGGGTCTGTTGCTTGCAATTGATCTGGCACTATTCTATATCAATTCACGATCGTCTTGTCCTGCTCTTGTTTTGTTTCTTTGGTCTTTTTGCAATGTTCTTGTCGATACATTATTACAATCTCATTTAACTTCAAGGTGGGCCTTTCTTAAAGCTTTCTTATAAGTTTATTCGGCATCTCCTCTACATATCATCTCATAATGCTTGGTTTCGTTATAGTCTAGTTAAATTATACATCTCTGTTAGATTCTGTATTAAGACATTTATTGTCTCTCATTTTTGTATTATATAACTTTGCATTGCAAGACTTTGTACACTGTTTTCTGATGATATTTGTAAATAACCTTGAATTAAATTGAACATCGTGTCTGATCTTTGCGACGGTAAATTTTCTGAACACCCCATAGAGTACTGTGTAAATTAATATTGGACGACCAAAATGGGGCACATTTTCGCTCGTAATTTCCAAACCACACATCCTTTAGCCCTAAGATCACAGAGTATAATAGTAGCTTTCTTCAGATACCAATATTGTAACCACTTTCGGTAAAATTTAGGGTTCCGGGACGAGGCATTAGTGATCGAGCTAATATTTATACCGCATTGTAATATTTCTAAACCATCATGGATGACAATGCAGATAAGATCTATGAATCTCAAATACATACATGAACAAAAATCTGTTCCAATTTCAAACTACGTAAACCCTGACCACGCACAGAACGTGACCGGAAATTTATTTGCTTTTTTAACAGGGTCCTTTTTACCATATACCAAACACTGAAGACCGTTGATACATGACAGTAAATGAATGATAAACCTAGTCCCTCTTTACGTACATTCATTACAATAAAGAGGGCCAACAAAAAAGAATCACTACTAGTGACATCATTGGTGACATCAAAATCAGTCAGTGCATGAATAATTCACACCAGTCACCACGAATTTCTTACTACTCTCTGAAAATCGTAGTCACTAATGATTTCATCACCACAACCCAAATAGTGAATCCTTTCTCCGGCCCCTCCTTGTAGACTTGACACAGATCCACATCAATGTTATATTTGCATTTCCTTCCTGGGACCCTTTAAGGCTCCATCGTCGGCTACGGCGTTCGTACCCATATCTTGGTGAAATGAGTGTCAATCGCCACTCAATCGTGGGGGGGGGGGCATGATATACGATGACACTCTTAATGATTTTGCTTTATTTGTAATGTGTCTTGCTAAAACCCCCTCTCCATCCACACACCACACACACACCCACCACACACAAACACACACACGGATTTTTTTTCTTGCAAGAAAAAAATCCGTGTGACTGTCATTCTCTCTGTTCTACATTATATTTTATACTATTTCAATTGTCGATATTGGATACTACTACTTCAGACAAACCTCTGGAACACGGGAAAATGATTCTTAAAATATATACAATGCTTTGAACACAATGGATAATCAAGATACCTTGTTCAAAAACAAAAAAACACCACTTGGTGAGGACGGCACCATAATTTTGAGAACAAAGCGTGACTACTTTTCTTTGTTTTTAAAGTAAGAATGGGACTGTTACTAATATCCCTTAAAAATTTCATAAAGGAAGAGTCAATATTTTGTTTTTCAGATATGACCCCAGAAATCAAGTAACCGCCAGGACCCATTTAAACAAATTGCGCGCTATAACTAAAAAAATACGCCACTGTAACTTTTTTGCGCTGGGTTTTGCGCCCAGAACCACAAATATGAATCTCTAAGTCCAACACACTATTTTTTTAAACGTCAGGACTGCCAACAGATCCTACATAGGAATGTTCCATTGCTAATAAACATGCATTTTCACACTACAAGATGGAATTAGGATGTGGGAAATAAACAATTAACACTCTTCGTATTGGTCCCAAATTAGACGCGTTTGATAGAGCTAATCATGTCATCATCATTTTGGTGAACGCACACAAAGAGTAATCTTAAACCCAAATTTAATTAAGCATGAATATCCTGATATTGTTTTTTTGTTTGAAAACATTGTTTTAAACTTTCTAAAGTTGAGAAGGTAACATTATTTTCAGGTAACAAACAGGTTGTAGCCCAACGCATTTACCATTATGTAATGTGGGGTTTGTCTATTGACTTATTCATATTTTTATACATAATCGTCTTGAAACGTATTGTTTCCCACCAATAATTAACGTTTTATCATTATTCGATAATTATATAAATACAGTTATGTGATCCCCTAGAATTATTTCTGCCAAATACTTTCAAGTAAATGTTGAGGCATCATATTGTATTGGGCCATCTGGTTTCATTGCCATATTGTAATACCAGCTCCTCATTTTTATAAAATGTTCCTGCGGTTACTTGTTTTGTTGTGGGTCATATCTTAAAAACATTTTTTTTTTTTTTTTTTTTTTTTTAAAGTGTTTTATGACGTTTTTTATTCATTACAAAAAGAACAATAAATCATGTGTTTTTTGTTCAAAACTTTTTGCCCTGATACCAATGTTGCGGTTTTTTTGGTACACTTGTACAACAGGGAGGTTTACCAACCATGTCAATCAAGCATCGTTAAGGTGGTTGACAAAGTTATCCTAATCTGTGACTGGCGTTCTTGAGTGGCTTTCATATCCCCCAGTTTCATCGGCCTCTCTCTAATAATATATGTTTTTAATTCAAGCCAAAGTGCACAAACCCGTGTTCACACGCAATTATCTAACATATGCACTCACTACGTTAATTATCCGTTACTGAGATCGAACTGGCTGGTAGATAATACACAGTGCAATGTGAGTTATATCAGACCACACAACGTTTCGGGTCTAGAACCCCTTTAACAAGTGTGATGCCAACACATTTAAATAGACACAACTGGACATAACAAATAAAAGAGAAAACAGCATAAAAGGTTGATCTAAAACACTTGACCAAAACCACTCTAAAGAAATCGAAATGCGAATGACCAGCAGAACGGACAGAAAACATCCATTGTGCCTGATCAGACCTTGTTTATAAAATTGTGGCAATGTCACCCATTTACGTGTCGTCTTGGCACAAAGCGCCTCCCATTTAGGCTCTCATAACGTTTACAAATGTTACGCACTCCTAACAAGTACATAATTTTGCTAAAATAAATTGTCTAAAATTATCAAAATCAGTTCTACGCGTGTTCTCACTTCTAGTATGTGCACAATTTCTTGAAGATGAATTAAATGTCATTTCCTTTTTTCCCTGAATATCAGCGACCAAGGGATGTACACCACGTTCCATTGACTCCGGCAAATAATGGTGCTATTGATGAGTAAATCCGCCCGTTATGAATAGGATAAATAGGACAACGGACTTCAGATTCTCTGAGACTGCAAAGCCACTGTTATTATCCATGACGTTAAAGCTTTTGAATTGTTTTCACCGCCCGATTTAGATTGAGCTACAGCCTCATTCACGAAGAAAATAAAACTCAAACTTCTGCTGGAAGTTTAATAACTTTGATCGTATATTTCATCATTTATTCAGAAAGGAAACAAAGATGAGCGAAAATCATGAACGAAATTTTGATTGGCAAGCTATGACCTAACATCTTGGTGCAGAACCAACACCATAACTTAATCATATTAATATAGGACCTCTTTTCTATTCAATTAAAAAATTGTTCGGCACCGGTTCACATGCATTTCATATAGGTGAATGATTTTCGATTTCTGCTATAAATGCAATAAATTGCATAGAAATGGGGTTACGCAGTAAGTTACGGGTTTGGTTCTGCACAAAGATGTTAGGTCACAGTTTTGCCCAAACAATTTTTTTCTCATGAGCTTTGTTCACCTTCGTTTCCCTTTCGAATAAAGGATGAAATATAGGGTCAAAGAAAATTGAACATACAGTAGAACCTCTAACTTTATTTATTCGTTAAAGAGGACAGGGAATTCTGCAGTCCCAGATGAAAAAGGAATCTGTGAAGTGTTTGGTCTTCTAGATACCGAGCGGATTTCCTTATCAATAGCCCCCATTATTTGCTGGAGTCAATGAATCATGGTGTACACCCTGTAGTCACTGATATTCAGGGCATAAATTGAGATGACATTTAATTCATTTTCTCGAGAATATGGACATACTAGAAGTGAGAACACGCGTAGAACTGGTTTCTATAATTTTAGGAAAATTATTTCGGAAGAATTATGTACTTCCCAGGGGTGCGCCAATTGGTCCTTATCCGAGCATCTTTTTCGCTTTTGCATCATGGCCTAATTGTTGAATCACGGTCAGAAAGTAATCTGAGCCAACGCGAGCTTGGCAAATCTTCAGTGCGCTAGGGAGTTCACAAGTTTTCGACGGTAACATGCCAAGTGGCTGACACGTACACAACAACTATATTCGGACCCGGTCAAATAGCGTTGATTCGGATTTTTTGTACACCGGAGATTGCGCAAAATACTTGGCCTATCGTAACGATTTACGCACCAAAATATTCCTAACTAAATTGTCTAGTTACGTGACTAGTTTATAATATAGGTTTACTTTTGAAAAAAGACGAAAAAACGTGAAAAATACGATCCATACATGCATTTTTCTTACCTTATCAGCTGGCTCAATTATCGATTGCTGCTGTCAAGTCATGCCACACTACAGGCACTCAAAACTAGTGAGCTATGGGGTCTTTTTGTGAGGAACCGTTTCTAACATCAGATCGACCACCTGATTCGTCGATTTCGCGATATCCAGGGTACCGCGAAACCGTTTTTTTTCATTCGTTGTTCAAACCTTTAACACAGCGTATGGCTGCTGGGGAGACCCATGACGTAGCGCATGTCTAAGAATAGCCGGCCAATTAGCGATGCGGATACGGAATCGGCGGCGCTGTGTCCGAGCAGTACAGATGCTATGGGAGCGTAAATGGTGTGATGTGTGAAAAAAACCTGGCGATATAGTCTATAGGCTAGAGTCTACAATGTTTGACAAATAGTCCCACAGCTAAGGACTGGAAAATAATTAAATACTGAAAGTTTCAAATTTGTTGTTAAGTCCATAAGGACTAATGGTAAGCAAGTTCATAAATGAGTTTGTACTCAGCAGAATAGTAGGGTTATGAATGAGAATTCCATTCTAGAAGTTTGGGGAAGAAGGTTTGAAGATGTTTTTATATAGTTTTTGAAGGGTGCTAAATAGGAATTTTTGGGTCCAACCTCTGTGGGTAACTTGGTAAATAATGGGGTAAAATTAGTACAGGGGATAATTTGAAATCAGGTCAAATTGTGTTTAAATGTACAGCAATATATTTGTCTCATTATATGGATCTATAGGTTACGACCTTTAGTTACTCGGCTACAGCCCTGATAAGGTTCAAGGTCATTCTGGGGCAAAAAAAAAATCCAGTGCTCATATTTTGTTGAAACCGGTGTCAAATTATTGCCCTGGTCATACCGAAGCAGAACATTAATTTCAGTTTTGGGTGACAGCTCTGTATAAAATTTTAGGTCAAGTTTAGATGACCCCTATAGACCCCTGTAGACACTTAATACATTTTGCCCATGAATTACGAAACCAAATGCCAAACATTGTAATATAAGGCAAGACGAACAATTTGACACCAGTTTCAACGAAATCGGAGCACTGGGTAACGTTCACCCCCAGGATGACCTTGAACCTTAATAGGGCTGTACCTGTTTAACTAAAGGTCGGAACCTGGACAAACTATACCTTTTTTAATCCCTATAATGAGCCAAATACATTGGTGTACATTTAAACACAATTTGACTTGATTTCAAATTTACCCCTGTATAAAATTTTACCCCGTTATTTTACAAAGTTCCCCACATTTTCCAGAGTTTGGACTGACAAATATTCTGATTCAGCGCCCTTCAAACTATAGAAAAACAAGTTCAAACCTTCTTCCCCAAACTTCCAGAATGGGATTCTGATTTTTAACCATACTAGAAATACGATCTTTGTTACTGCCCCTGGCGTTCTTTGCACCCGTAACTCGGATGTCATCAATGGAACAAATATTAGGAGGGTTAAAATGACGGGCTACTGGGAACCCTTCAAAGTTACAGCGAATGGAGCGCAAATGTTCAGTGAAGCGATCTGCTAATCGCCAAACTGTCTCACCCACATAAAGAATGATACAGCGAGTGCAGATAATAACATAAACAACATTAGTAGAAACGCAGGTAAAGAGATCTTGATTGATAAAGTGACCAGACGGACCCTCTATCCGGAGATAAGTCGCATTGGTGACAAACGAGCAAGTGTTACATCGTTTGCGGGTGCAACTATGTACCTGCAAGAGCACTTTCTTGGTCCACAGGTTTTGAGATGGGAAGCTCTCACTAAATGACCCGAAAGATTCTTGTCTTTTCTGAAAGCTATAACAGGAGGATTTTGAAAGACATGCTGGGTGGATCACGTTGCAAAATCTTATAGGTTTTGAAAATAATGTTCCGGATGGCGACGTGGCGAGGATGGTAAGCACGAGTGGGGTGCGGCCGGTGTTATCATCGAAGGATTGATGGAGAGCATCATCACGTTGACGTTGATTCTCGTAATAGCAGACTGGGTGATTTGATCTGGATAACCGCGATCCTTAAAGAAACCGATCATTTCATCAGCGACTCTGTTAAATTCATCCGCTTGGCTGCAGATACGCTTGACACGGAGTAATTGGCTGAACGGAATGGACTTTTTGCATGCTGGTGGGTGGCTGGATTCATGGCGAACGGAATGAAGTTATGGGTATCAGTGTATGGCCTTATAATGAATGGTGGTTTCAATCCTATCACATTTGATGGATAATTCCAAAAGAATGGGAGGTTACTGTTGGCTATCTCGTGAGTGAAGGCAATGTTCGGGTGGTAACTGTTGACATAGTCTATGAAGGATTCAAGATCTTGGCGCTCACCGAGAAAACCCCCCAAAATATCATCGATGTACATCTTAAAGAGCACAGGAGTAGGTCTTTTGTATTGGCTGAACAAATTCCTTTCAATATATCCCATGGTAAGACAAGCGACACCTCAGCCAATCCGGGATCCCATTGGAAGGCCCATGCATTGATTTGTAAAGTTGCGAGATGCGTGCTGAAACGAGGACGCAAAGAGAGCTCACGGGAAATGGGGTTCTATTTACAACCGTCCCCATAGGCCGCATTATTTGTCAGGCAGGTCTGAGTTACCATTTTGAACGCTGACGATATCCAGCTTGACAGACACCACAGTTTTGATACATCTCTTCAAAGCCTCCATTGAGTCAAGCTATCTCTCTAGACTGTCTTCTTGCATTACTGATATACAATCCTGGATCGACAACAAAGATGCTGAAACTAACATGACAAGAGCTGTGAATTCTTTGTTGCTTCTTTTTTTTGGTTTTTTAAATCACAACACACAACAAACGTCGCATGCCTAAGGTTAAACTTCAGATTGGGCTTGATACATTACCCTTCCATTACAGTTAGACCCTGGGGTATAATTTTTGAACCAACATGACCATGGCTAACCAGATTCATCTTACTGTCGCGCACTTAACTTTCCTCTTCGGATATTTCACGTATCCGCCGGTTCCCCTCGATTTTGATCACTGCAATGAGTTTGTACGCTCACTAGTAATCTCAGCGTCTTGGACTTGGTAATCTCTTACTGGGTTCCAACCATCAAACATATCTCCCTTCAAACTCTTCAGAACTGGTCTTGTAAACTTATATTTTAATCTGGCAACGTGGAACCATGTACTGATTATGCGCTTCGCACTCCACTGTTTACCTTAAAGACAGAATCGTCTTCAAACTCATGGTGTATGTAATTCAAGTGTCTCGCCGGATTGGCTCCTGGGTATTTAAACTCCTTGCTTGGAATTATCAAACCTGGTCGCAAGGGCTTAAGATCTCTCAGGACACTACACTACTCTTGTACTAACTCATCATCCGTTCACTCCAATCGCCGCAATCATAGCATTTTCTTATATGCGAGCCGCAAACTGTGGAAGGACCTTCCATCTCATTTTCGTTCTTCCATCTCACTGCCGGCTTCAAAAAACGGGACTAAAGACTCATCTTTTTGGGCACCTGTGTCCATTTTCGCTTGTTTTCATGTTTCTATATCCATTTTTTTCACTCGCGTCTCTTCTGTATTTAACTAGCTTGTGTTGCATGATTTTTGATTTTTTGCGCTGTGATCTTTTATGAAATGGCGCCTTATAGCAAAAGCTGATATGTCATGTAGTATGTATGTAACCTTAGAGGAGTAAAATTGGGTGTAAGACCTATGTTTCGTCGAGACCAGGATTCCATTGAAGCAATTGCTTACATGTAAATGATTTGGTTCGGCCGCTATGTTGAATTTCAAAATGGCCGCCATTTAAAATTGTTTTGTCCTATATCTTGGCGTGTGAGCAACGTAGAAGAGTAACACTGGTGGCAATACCCATGTTTGTGATACTAGGGATTCCATTAAGCAGCATTGGCTTACTTGTATCTAATTTGGGTTTGCTGCCATCTTGGATTTCAAAATGGCCGCCATATTTTAAATCTCAGCATGCAAGTAATAAAGCAGCTTAAGAATGGTAGCACTGCATGTACTATGATGATGATTACAATTCACTGCATGCCTATTATTTCAATGAGCAAATTAAGCCATTGAAGATTTCAAAATGGCCGCCACTAGACATTTCTTATGTTTTGATTTAATGTCAAAGAACTGTACCCCAAATATCAGTATATAAATTACAGATTCTACTATAACACTATCCATGAAATACCTGACTTATATCTTGGATTGTCTTTTCAATACATGAAAATTATTTTGATCATACTACGTACGTTATTTCGGACACTTTAGTTGAGGTGTAGGCATTAATCAATAATATTTTCGTCAAGCAATGAAGTTAAAACTTCTCATATGTTATTCACCTTTTTAGCAACACAAATAGGTTTATCATGCAAACTTGCATTCCCACAACGACTTGACCCAAGTTACAATGTTCCCATCACAAAAAAGAACAAAATAAGGCTATTCAAATTCCATTAGAGGCGTTGTAATCAATTGTGTTACCACAGTCACTGCATTTACACAGCGCTGTACGTGGCAAATGTGCTGCATTTGCTGTTCTTGACATAGACCAAGCACAATTTTTAAGAACATTTAATGTGCTGTCTAGGTCGAAACCAAACTATCCTCACAAAATTTCTGGGATACAACCATTAATACGTTACAGCTTGAATCTGCTTTATCCACCTATTCTTAGATATGCCAGCAAATTTGCTCCCTAATCAGCACCACTGAAAGCCTGCAGATCTAGTAGACTTTTGTTTTTGCTTCCAAGTACTGCAAACCTTGCACTATGTCAATTGCGCACTTCGCTTAAAATTCCTTTTTCGTTGATGAACCGAAGCTCGCCTAGAAGGCTGTTGGTTGAACACAAACCCATTAGCTAAATGAAGATATCCGTGTCTGGGGAATATACATTTTATATCTCTGGTGTTCTCCGTCAGTCTTGGACGCATCAGGATCAAGGTGTCTGCCTCCTCGTGTTAGTGCTCACCAATAATTGGAGTCATACACACCTGGTTTGTTGGAATACGTTGAGGTTCCATAGATTCCAACTAAGGTCTTGCTGCTCTCTTCATATTCATCGAGTAGAGCTTTCCCCAAGTTATCTGTCAGTTAAGACTCCGTTTAATTGTGAGACAGCAGATTTTTTAGTGGTACTATTTGATATTGGTCGAGTCAAACTTGACCGAATCGATACCAGCAGACCTTTTGCCATGTGTCAGAGAGTTGTCGATATCCTTCATCATACCCAAATATGATCTTACGGATGCTTCGAACAAATGTCTTGGCAAAATAAGAGCAGTATACCATTGATGGACAAGTTTCTTGATAGCTTGAATGGCATCGATAATGCACAAATTGTATTGGCTCTCCAATCCGCCTGATGCATCAGCCAGTGTTAACTCTACTCTAGAGTCACTTGGTGGTTCCCTGTTGGACTCCTCAATGGCATGGACATATGTCAGTTGTTGGGATTAGAAGAAGGCCATCTGAGGAGAATAGTGATATGGGGAGAAACTCTGGAAAGCTGTTCGTATGTTTGGTCCATGAACAGATTTGGGAATGTGCCTGACTTAGTCACCATAAATTCACCAGATTGTAGAGCTTCGTAGGTTTCTTGGTCAGTGCACTTAAAAGATCTTCATGTGAGCAAGATAAACTGGTACAAGTCATGCATATTTGTAGAGATCATGAGCAAAATAGTACTTGACTTGCTCCTCAAGGGCACCGAGATGTAGTTCCCCCTTGGAGGCGACGTGCATGTAAGGCTTTTAAGAACCCCATTTCCAGCAAAGCTGTCACCTTAAAGACCCCATTTTTTTTTAAATTTCACCAAACTGTCACCCAAAGACCCCTATTTTGGGGTAAAATATTGAAAATTTGTCACCCCAAAACCCCTTATTTAGGGGCATTTTGTCTGTCTCTCACCCAAAGACCCCTATTGTTTAGTCCTCTGTCACCGAATACCCCTGGGTTTCGAAGCACCAGTCTTATACCCATATCCATTTCATATGTGATCCCCCCAGGATGTAGCTTCCACTCTCCCTGTCTACTTGCTTGAATCAAATAAAGTAGACTCTCGGCATGTTTTACAGAACTCAGGAGAAATTGTGCCATCTTCGGAAGGTCTTGACCACGTGCAGGTGGGAACTGGTCTCTGAAGATTTACTTTACCTCTTCAAAGACATTCACCATATCTTCTTGTCTCATGAAGCCTATTGCAGAGTTCATACATGCCATTTCAGGATCATGGTATCCAAGTTTTCTAGCTACCGCTCAAATATGCTTCAAAGAGGAGGTTATCGCAGGCCATGATATTGGTTAAATGGTGCTCTACACCACGCTTAAACCACTTTCCAGTAAAGATTTTACGGATTGCCGATGGTGAATAAGCACCAGCTTCAATGTCGATGGATTCAAGATACTTTGCGTTAGCATGAAGTAAAGCAAAACAAGCATGGAGCTCACCAACCCTAAAACCCAGTTTGTATTTCCTGTTGGAGATTGCAGTTTCATTGCTCTTTCGTACAAGTCAAGATCAAGTGTCGACAGTTTTGTGATGAGGACCTACACTGATATTGATCAAGAGATCAATGTCTCTTGAGCGAGGCAAAACACTGTATAGAGGGCAGTATAATCAATTGGAGGTCTCCTTAACAAATCTGGTTTCCATGCTGGTCACTGACGATAGTCTGGAAAATTTAATCTTAAGACCTCTAGCTTGCAGTACGCAGAAAAAGTAGATGAACGACTTTGAACTACGCGAAAAAGTAGATCAAAAGTCTTGCAGTACGCGGAAAAGTAGATAGAAGACCTTGTAGATCTCCCATAAACTTTACATGGTACCCTGTCCCAATCTCTGTGTTTCAATTACTCCACTCCTTGGCCTTCGTTTACTTAATTACTCATTAATTTTAATTATTTAAGTCTGATCAAACTAAGATAACTTGGCTTTAAAAGTAGTGCTTACTTGGAAGTATTCAATCACATTTAAGTACTCTAATATTTACAAATATATCAGATTTAACTAAAATATGAAACGGCTCCATCCTAGAGCAGGCCCCAGTTCAAGACTCAATGCCATGGGCCTTCAATTACCCCGCCCCTAAATTTACCAAAAGCCCGGCGCAGGCGGTTAACGGTAGAATCTGTTAGGAATAGTAGCTTATTAGGCTTATCGGATTATAACATCAGCGGTTTTCTCGTTTGGACAACATATAATTGAAATGGCGGGCATTTGAAATTCAAGATGGCGATTAAACCAAATTAGATACAAATAAGGAAATGATTTTAATGGAAGCCCTGGTATCACAAACATGGGTATTGCCACAACGTTCACTTTTCTACATTACTCACAAGCCAAGATATGGGACAAATTATACATCACATTTGAAAAAGGCGGCCATTTTGAATTTCAAGATGGCGGCCAACCCAAATTAGTGACAAGAAGGGCAATACTTTTATTGGAATCCCTGTATCACGAACATGGGCATTGCCACCATTTTTACTATTCTAATTTGCTCATAAGCTGAGATACAGGACATAACATAATTGAAAAAGGCTGCCATTTTGAAATTCAAGATGGCGGCCGAACCAAATCATTTACAAGACAGACAATGCTTTCAATGGAATCCCTGGTATCACAAACATGGGTATTACCACCATTTTTACCCCTCTAAGGTGCTCATAGACCGAGTTATAGGACAAAATATAATGAAAAATGGCGGCCATTTTGAAATTCAAAATGGCGACTGAAGGCGTTGTTGAAAAAATGGCACCTAACTTTTTTGAAATCAGCACCCCAAAATTGACAAAGTTAGCCAATAAAATCAATTTGGCACGAAAATCCCACGGGATCAAAATATATGACATATCAAACTATACTAGCAGGAGCGCAAATCGCAAGGGTCGACTTGAATAAAAAAATACAATTACAATTTGAATGCGGTAAACAAATGGTTAACACAAAGCCGTGAAAAGGGTCAACATGGAGTTATTTATTCTTATGCGTCTTTTTTTAGCCAGCTTACTAATTGCTTTTAATGCATTTCCACTTCATATACTTGTACGTATCCATCTGAGCTTTGACAAGATACGAAATATGAATTGCTCATAATGCATTAAGAAATAAAAAACACTTCGAATTTTGGAGTATCTGTGATACTCGAACGCATCAGAGTTCATTGATGGATGAACGTGTTGCCGTTGCCGTAGCCTCGCCCTTACTATATGCACCCATTGTTTAACAAAATTCAAATTCAAAATCCAAAGCCATGCTAAAATTTGTTTTTCATTTAGTTATAGTAGTTTATTGCATACATCACGAGATATTATTTGTATATTATTTTGTTCAATTTATAATACAAATAATGCCTTATGAAGTTTGCAACAAACTGCTATAATTAAATGAAGAAAGTAACTGCTCAAATAATACGACCAATAGAAGTAA
Organism: Ophioderma brevispina; assembly: GCA_023653785.1. Taxonomy (NCBI): domain Eukaryota; kingdom Metazoa; phylum Echinodermata; class Ophiuroidea; order Amphilepidida; family Ophiodermatidae; genus Ophioderma; species Ophioderma brevispina. Next base: position 77,320 of record JAMKCH010003125.1, read on the forward strand.
GTTACCGGTTTTAATTACATAATTGTTATTTCCAAATAAATAGATCTTTTACAGCTAAAGTGCGTACAGCTTAACACTTAAGTGACCAAGGGGGCGGGGGGGGGGGGGGGGGGGGGTCGTAGGGACCCTCCAAATTTGTTTTCGCGCTGGCCGCTTTACGCGTGGGATTCTTGCGGCCGATTTTTTTTTGTAATTGTCTGACTTTTAAATGCGCTTCTTTTCACACCAAAAAATGAAAATCTGCAAGCCGTCATGAGTTAATTAGGGAGGGTCCCATGGAAAAATCAAAGAACCAACCCAATCTTTTTTGCCGATATTTGTTTACACATACATATAAGTAAACAATTACAGTAAAAATAATTAACCCTTTGTGTGCTGAAAACAATCAATTTCACTGAGGACGTTGCTAAACCGTTACTCTACAAAGTCTATGGGAAAATGACGTGTATTTTGCAACCCCGTAAAAATACAGGATTCCCTAAGACTGCAAGTGTTGTGTTAAATATATGTTATTTGGGTCTTCTAGAGTAGATATCAACAAAAAATAAGCTTTCAAAAAGTTTGATGTAAGCGCAAAGCTCATTTGAATTTTCCATCTTTTTGCCCATTTTTCGCGTGTTTGAAAAACAATGTTTTGCCCCTAATTTGCCGCCCAAATAACAAATTTCATTTTTTATTGCTGATTTGGGGTTTTCTTATGACTCTCCACAGGTGGTATAAATTTCGTCCAAAAATTCCCCCGGGAAAGTGGTTTCCTTAGGGGGGGTCCCATGGAACCCCCCCTTGGGCACCAATGGGAGTGAAAACCCCCTGGTCACTTAAGTGTTAAGTGTTTTCAGGAACGTTTTAGTGCCTTTATATGAGTAGAGTAATAATCCTCACCCTCGACCCAAGCATTCACACACTCTATCCGAAGAGCTTGATATCATTGGAAAGCTTGTATTTTTATCACTTCGTCTGCAAAATATTTTGATGAGCTATTTCCCATTACGATCATTTTATTTTCAATTCAAATTAAGGTATGGTGCTAATGTCATAATGTATAAAAGAGAAAAGTTATATCTAGTAATCGGGTGGGGCACCTTTATACTACACTAAAAAAATCCCAATATTGAGAAATATGAAGAAAGAAAAGAAGAGGAATGGTGGTTAGTGTTTGGTTTGCTCAAACCTCTGAAAGGCAAACTGATAAAAGACAAGTTCTCGAAGCACTATTCTAAGCTTTGGGTATTCAAACCAATAGCAACTTTTGTTAGAATCAAACTCCGATATGACTACACTAATCGTTTGATAGTTTTGATTGCGAACTTATTATACGGAGCAGCAAAAAATAACTAGCTATGTACAGAGACTAAATCTTAGAATTATCTCTCAAAGAAATAGCAATTGCGAAGGTGCATTGGCGCAGATGCTGCTTGGATTTCATCATCATGGCTGGTACCTTATGCCTGCACATGGTTTCGCTGATTTTACTAATCTTGGTTTCTTTCATTTATGATGTTTTAGGGCAGCAAGGTCAAGAGCAAGGTAAGTAATCAAGAATGTGGTCATTATTTCAACATAGTTCGTTTCATTTTCTATAATGCAGCCAGATCAGATCATCTCTTTTTGTGTTCGAAATTGTTAATTCTTACAAGAGAAATTATTCCTAATGTTTCTTGTCTTGGGATAAACTAACATTAGAAGGAAAGAAAGAAATCGCTTTAAAGTCCTGCGTTTTTATTGATACAGACTGTATAATCCCTATGTCCATTAGGTATAGGTAGGTACAATAAGGTACTAGTTAGGTACCATTAGTACTGATAACACAGTCAAGTTGATAAGTAACCAGCAATGTTGATTCCAAATTGATGTTTGTCTGCCAAAATACAATTCCTAGCAACTTATAGAAACATCTGATTTGTAAGTGTTCATATATATTATATATATATATATATATATAATAATATAGGATATATATATATATATATATAAGATTATATTATATTATATAAAAGAGTGGTAGACAGACACAATGGATGTTTATCTTTTTTCAGTTTGGTTTTTGAATGCTTTATTTCTATTTTCGTATCGCTTTGCGGAGTGGTATCTCATCACAATTGTCCAAAGGGCGTTCGCTCGAACGTTAGTGTTATATATTATGTATACAATGAGATAATATGAACACAGTCCAAAAAAGGGCTCGATATTTTGCTGACTTGGACGACAGTAGAAATATTAGCAACATATACCACTAAGTTTTATTGCACTATTGCTTACTCTGAGTTTCACGGTCCGGTAATTCCGGTGAAGAGTAGACATACATATAGATATATATAATATATACATACATAATTAGAGTATTATATATATATATATAGTATATATATATATTATTATATATATATATATGCGAAGAAATTGTGAAGAGGAAAACGTAGCAGTCCAATCACATAATTTATATATTCACATAGATCTAGCTTTCGAGCAAAAAAACCGCTATTCTTCAGGATGCGCCGAATGAGCAGTGGCTCAAAAAAGTGGGAAAACCACAACGGAAAAAAATACACATGGGTAAGGAAAGATTGAAAAAAATAAGGGCAAGTAACCATGGAGGTAACAAAAAAACACAGAACACGAACCCACACCTGCAATGATCACAGAAGACGGCAAACAACCATCCTAACTCCTCAAGGTTTAGTATCTGTGTGTGTGAGTGAGTAATATCAATGCAGTGAGTATTGATTGTGATAAGTTACCCTGACAAGACAAAAGGAAGGGACAACAAAGGAAAAACAAGTAGCGACTAGACAATGAAAGGAAAAAATAAATTGAAAAATATATTTCATCAACATTAATTCCCAAAAGGTGAAAGAGTGTACGGAGTTTTGAAATCCAAAAGGATTCTCGCATGAGAATGATACGATCTGTTTTTGGTTGTGAACTTTTCGATACCAGTAATTGAGCGTGATTTATGTTCTGATCAGGTTATAGATTGAAATGGTTTTTTTTCCTGTTGTGTTTCCCACTTTGTTTGTAGGCCATCCTCATTGCGCATCCTGAAGAAGAGCTGTTTTTGCTCGAAAGGATGTGATTTATGTGAAATATAAATTTATGTGAGTGGACTGCTACGTTTTCCTCTTCACAATTTTAGCATATTATATTTGTTCCTTGATGAGGAAGATTCTTTTGTACAACTTGAATGCCAACCAATTTCATTCGCCTATATATAGATTGATATTAGATCTATATGTATATATATAGATATAGTTATTAGATTAGAATATGATTATCTATATTATATATATATATATATATATATATATATATATATATAATATATCATATATAATTTGAAAAATTGGTAAGGGGTTGCATTCTAAGTATCCTGTACACACCGCTCCAAAACAACAGTATTATATTATTTATTTGGTGTGGTGGCGGACCTGTCGTGCTGCAGCATCAAGTCAAAGGCCAGTTAGATTTTCTACCAACCAGGGCGGGAATAATAACATTGCAATCAAGCTAAAAAACGGATCATTGGGTTGGGTAGTTCATGAAATACGTGATGACAAATTCAAAAATAGATGGCAATTGCATAAATCAACATTTTCAAAATGAGCCGTCATTTAAAGGTCATAACACTACTATGGGACTTAGTGTTGGAATGTATGTGGTCTGGGTCAAACGATTCATATACAATGCAAGATATGTCTGATTCATGCAATTTATATACACGGCTATTTTTCACGATGGCCTAAGGAGATGATTTGTGTCAAAAATGAGTGTTTTGGGTCAAGGAGTTCAAATCTATTCTCAAAACTGTCGGAGGAATATAAAGTGATGTTTATTTGCATTTGTAACTTTCCCCAGATAGAGCCCAATATTTTAAGTACAAGTACCAAAGAGTTAACTTACTACAAGGTCAGGCTTAAGTGGCAAAGTGATAAAATATTATTAACCCAGATGCTTGATATTAATACCACACAGAATCTCAGTAAATCTCAGAGAACCTCCTAACTGCGCTTTATGGCCACTAGACGAAAAAACCCCAAAAAATGACGACCAATAGGTGTGCAAGTGACCATGACATTTAATTGTTAAAAATCGGGGCCATTTACTCTTACCTATCTCGAACAAAAAATAATAGTTTCTATTAAAATAGTACAGGCCGTAAATACCAAAAATTCCAACGTACTTCCAGATATATGTTTTGGGTGCAAAATATGGTAGTTACTGTGTCTTATTTCGAGTGTCACATTGGTAGTCCTGAATAACATGACTCACGACTCATCTAACAGTTTGGAGAATATTGCTGTTAAAATCCTTGCACTAAAAAACATCCAACTTTGTCACCAAAATCGTCATCTAGGTGGGGGGGTTGGGGGGGGATGCTAGCATGAGGTATAAACGAGTTTTGTCTTTTATATGTGACCATCTGGAAAATAGTGACGTATGAAAACTCCATTACTTTCTGTTCATTGACAGTTTGTAAAGTTTTATTGACTCTTGACCAAGGAAACCGTTAATTTGACACCACATTCATCTTCATAGGTATATTAAGTAATGTAAGGTTTGTGTCAAAAAATGTCAGCCAGCTTGGGAAACAGGCAACATTTTATAGTTTGGGGAATACTTGTTTCGAACTCCTTGCCCTAAAAAAAAACATGTTTTACACCAAAATTGTCTCTAGATGTTTTGGGGCTTTAAGATGGCTCAATTGGGAAAATGGCGTCGTATGCAAATTGCCAAACACGCAGGACGATAATGATTTCTACACGGCCCCGGTGTAGAAGTAACCCATTGTTCCGGTACTCATAGCCGGGAACAGGGTGAACAATAGGGCAATCGATTCAGTTGACTCTTTACCCAACATTAGTTCACGCTTTATTCCGATATCGTATTGGAGCCCCGACTATGGCTCCTGCCCCGGACTACTGCTTTCAACCGGTACCGTATCCGAAACTGGTGGGTGCTGCAGCACTAATGGTTTACACGGTGCTGCGTAAGCCACGTGGGTGTGGGTATGGGGATTTTCGTGAGCGCACCATCCAGAGATGAAAAAACGTGTTTTTTTTTTATTTTTCACTCAACGATAAATGGGCATTTCCGCGCCACCGCGTTAAAAATTTGCCGAATCCGCGTAATAACGTACCCAAAATTGCCCTGTTAGATTATGTTTAAGATGCTTTATAAGTGTTAACAGGGCAAGAGAGATTTTGCAGGCACCCAAATTATTGTATTCATCATAGAAATTTATAGATTAGACACTCAAAAAAGATTTCTGTTATGGGCTACAGATATGCCTAAAGGGAGAAAAGTGTGATTCTGATTTGCTTAGATTTCAATTTAAACATAGCGAATTTGCGTATTTGCTTCTATACGAAATTAGAAATTTAAAGAAAAAAATGTACGAAAGAAACCTTCTCAGCGAATCCTTTCAGATGGGTTATTTTTTATGGAAGCCTTCTTTCTACACCGGGCAAACATTAGTACCTTTTTCGATATTGTTAGAGACACCTGATATGTGAAAATCTCGTTCACTAATAATTATGGAGACTTAAACGCCGTCGCTCGACCAATACATCATTCGTTTCTCTGTACAATATGATGTGACGACGATTGGTCAAGCCTTGTAATTAAACAAGTTAATCCTGGTTGATTTATACACGAAAACAGCTACTTCACCCCAATGTATTGAATGGAAAACCGCGGTGGTGGTGTGTGGTGGGGGGGGGGGGGTGTTGGTCGGGTTACCATGCCTCTTTTAAAAACAAAATCGAGGGACCAGCTGCAAATGCGGGGACGAAAGCTCTAGAGGACTAAAATTCACAATAATCAAAGTTACATTCCCGCTTGGGGTACAAAATTCAATTGTGATTGTGATGGTTCATTGACGCCAAAAGGAAAAATTATTAGTAAAAATTCACCCTGAGTGGATTTGTTCTAGCACAAGTGTCCTGTTTCTTGATATATTTGCTAATTTATTTAAAGTTAGATTCTTTTTCACGTATCGAGAATAGGTCCCTCAAGGGTATAATTTCACTGCAAATCGGTTCCGTTTGGGGTAAAAAGATGGAAGTAAAACAAACATGTAAATGAAGTAAATGAAAACACGGTAAATTATGTACCGGGGTATTCCCAAAATTGTTTTTAAGAAAATTACAAACCTCAAATTGTCATTTTATAAAACACAGGATATGTTTAATTGCAATAGAAATTGCGATTTTATATGTTTAATTATTTGTAGCATGGAAAAAATTGAACACATGGCGGGGCCGCCAGACACGAAGTGGAAGCAGCCGCGCGGTGAAGTTTTGAATAATTTTTAAATTTATGGTTATGAGAGAAAGATGTGCACTGTTAAAAATATGTCCGTAAATTTACGTGGAACTTTCTGGCAGCAGTATTCCAGTCATTTTTCGGTAAATTTACAGACAATTTCTGTCAGTTAACGGAACTTTGACAGTAATGTTACAGAAATTTGTCTCATATTATGAACAAAAAGAGGTATGTTAAAAAAAGGTGAAATATTGCTGCCAGAAATTTTTGAATATTTCCGTAAATTAACATGTTTAGCGATGGTTGATGTTTGTGTTGGTTATTTTATGTTTTTTAAGTTTAAAAAAAAAAAATTTCCGTAATTTACGGAAAAATCTGTTTTCTTAATGACGGAAATTGTTAACAGTGTGTGTGTTATTTGGATAAGTTATTTTTTCTTCATAATGATCGCGCTTTAAATTCACTGAAGTTGGTAGCGTTTCCTGCATGCTTAGGTAGTGTAAGATTGGTCGCGAAGTTCAGACAATCACAAAATGTGTCGCCCTAAATCGATGAGAAGCACTCACTGAAAAATCAGGGGGTTTTTATGGGTAAAAAATAGTATTTTAAACGTAAGTAGGTGTAATTGTCGCAGTAAATTTTTTTTCGGGGGGGGGGGGGCTAACGCCCGCTGTATCTGGCAAGATGCGGTATTTTCGTATCTGCATCGTATCCCCCCGCCCTCCTCCCTTCCCCATCCTACCTCCCTCCCTCCCAAGTACATCCAGACAGCACTAAATCATCCCTCACCACTAAATCCCTCCCTCCCTAATATTCCCTCCCATACAAAATTATTAAAAATTAATTAAACCTTTATATGCTGAAAACATACAATTCATCGGTGACGTTGCTAAACCATTACGGTACAAACTCTATGGGAAAATGCCATGTATTTTGCAAACACCGTAAAAATACAGGATTCTCTAAAACTGGTTTTTGTTAAATAGTGTCGTGCGTTGGGCAGGAAAACCTCGTATGTGTATTTGACCTCTAAGAGCAAAAAACAATACAAATCAAAGACGGCGTATTCGGCTTATTCACTCAGGTGTGATCTAATAACATTGAAGCATCCAATTATGTAACAAAATTTGATTCGAGAAAAATTGCATGGGGAGCTTCTTTCTGGAAATCATCTCATGTCTCTTTAAAGAAAAAGAGCACATTTTTTGAAGAGCGCCCCCAAGTTTTCCAAAAAATTTTGCAGATATTTTGCAGTGTTATGTTGGTAATAATTGTTAGGAAAACTCTACCTGCGAACGAGAATGCTAAAAATGAGTATTTTTCATAAACTAAGCGATTTTGTAATTAGAATTGGGATTCCAAATTGAACTTAACGACAGAGATTGAAATGCTACGTTTATGTTCTTCCATGATGAAATAGAGCCACCTCAAGAAAATTACCTCTAACTTGACTTGCCTGAACCAAAAAACAACTAATGGATGAGCATACGTACATGGAACTATTACCCAGATATTTCACATTGGAAGGCCGTTTCCAATTGCCGTTGAATCATTATCAGCGATCTCCGATATTAATTATTCTGATTACAAAATTCCTTCGTTTGTGACACTTAGACATTTTCGAGCTTCACCATTCAGAGGTATAGTTTACTAGCCAGTTACAAATGCAACTGTGTAAAAGTCGCAACATTTTTGAAAAATTGGGGCGCTCTTAAAAAAATGTGCTATTATTGCTTTAAAATAGATCTTACGTACTTCTTAAAAAATCACCTCATCATTTTCACCAACTTGATTTGACCAAACACTAGTTAGTTTGTATAATGTAACCGAAGTTGCACATTATGAGGTTTTGCATTTTACCTTTCAAATTACAAATGAGGTTTTTTCTGCCAAGCGACGATATGTAATTTGTGTTTCCTAGAATAGATATCAAATTAAAATAAGTTTTTCAAAATGCTTGATGTAAGCACCAGGCTCATTTGAATTTTTCATCTTTTTGCTCAATTTTCGCGTGTTCTGAAAACAATATTTTGCCCCTAATTTGTAGCCAAAATAACAAATTTCATTTTTATTGCTGATTTGTCTTATGACCCTTCACATGTGGTATACATTTCATGCAAAAATTCCTTCATAACACAAAACCGCAAGATCGGAATAAGCTCTTCTCAAGGATATCTAGTGAACAATGAATAAAACAGAAGGTGCTGGAATCACGAAATGCACCTTAAAATAGTGGAGGATGTTGGCACTGTTTATTGTATTTAATAATTTAGTTTCATAGTATAACATTAATACCAAACATAAATTATCTAAATGCAAGAATAAAGAAATCTCCGATGTAACATGTGACACCAAAATGTCACAGCATGGGACACCGTTACCTCGTACATTTTGCTCCCCAAATCACTATAATTGGTTCTTTGTTTACTCAAACGGTACTTACCTACATAACATCAACTTTTAAAATAGATAATTACACCCTTCTATTCAAAATGTAGACCAATTTTTGAATGTACTAGGTATTAAACAAGGACACCAAATTGTAAAATAAAACTGCATGAAGCTAACCCAACATACATCCAAATGATCTAGTTTTCACTAAACATTAAGAAGTCATCGAACTTGAATATTTAAGCTGGTAGAATTTATGATATCACCTTTATGCTAAAAAAATTATATTCCAAGTAAAGTGTGATTTTGGTGTCCCTGTTACTTCGAACAAATTCGCTTTTTTTTGTCATTACATCCAAACAATAATTTTTAACAGAAGAAAACTATTTGTTAAAGGTTTACCGTATCAAATGTGATCATTTGGTATATGCTTTTTAACATTCCTCAAGTACAAAAAATACCAAATGGTACCTAAATTCATGGACATACCCACATACATATTTCGTATAATATATTTTCAACCTAAATATTTGCTAAGATCGGGATTTTTCTTAAATTATCTGATTTGGCAGCCATTTTGAACTTGATGAATGTGACAACTTTAAAAGAGTCAGAAATTGAATTTTTGGATCCAGTGAGATATGGTTTCACATAAATATTTACTGATGTAGTGCTGATTCTATTATTAACAGCTATGGCGTTCACCTTGGACGCCAACTTGATTACCTCGGTAAAGCCACTAGAGCTGGCCATTTTGACAATGTGGGTGGAAGACACTTTCAGCCCATGATTTTAGCGGTTATGGCGCTTTTCGTGTGAATAAACCTTCTGAGCTCCCGCCCTAAAACAAAACTCAAAAATAAACCCCTTTGCCTATTTCAACAAACATAAAAATTATTCCATCAAAATGCTTACTTGAAATAGTTCGACGCGACCTATAGGCCTAACATTGCGATAAAACTCCATGCGTCTTATCAGGCGTGCGACCGCCCGTTAGTTACGGTCACTTAGGGTCAGCTTCCAGGATCCAGGAGTGCAATGGTTTTGGGGTGTATAATAATTATAATAGGGCTGTTTTGATATTAGAGTGTATCGGTGCGCATGGCTACAGAGTGCATAGCTCTGTAGCCATGGCGCGTATGTTCAAGGGTATTCTGTTTGATAGAGATTACTTTTGCAGGGGAAGTTTCTGGAGTTTTGAGTTATGCACAGGTAATTTAACAGAAGCATGATTGATGTGAACTTTTAATAGCAGTGACGATGAAAACAGTGGCAACGGACGTGGGCCTGGGGCCTAACTGTTAAGTAATTTAAGCACAACTTACAAAATGTACTGATTATTACACTGCGTAGGCCTATTATTGCATGGCTTTAGCATAATTTACAATTTGAGTGGTGTTACGACTATGGTGTTATGACTTAATGATAAGCCTGTGGTATTGTCATGTAGTATAGCCAATTTAGAATTTTGTGCACGACAGTCGTGCGTATAGTCTTTGCCTAGACTCAGTTTTCAGTCCCATATTTTTTCTAATATGGAACTGAGATCACTGCCTATCTCCTACACGTAGACAGGTCGAAAAAAATTATTTTCTGAAATATCTGGTTTACAAGCCCAATTTTTGAATTTTGTCCTCAGATCATTTGTATTAAATAAAAAAGCACTCAGTCAAAGAGAGAAAGAAATGCAAAGGTGTTTCATGGCAAAAAAGCAATGTTGTCATGCCGTTGCGAGGGACTCCACATGGTGCAAAATTTTGC
>JAMKCH010003126.1:0-41878 GCA_023653785.1 Ophioderma brevispina
TTATGCTAACAAGAACAAAAACATTCCTGCAAAATGTAATCACATTAAAGACCGAGATTAACAAATGGTGTACTACACTATCGATGGACAACAATTTTCTTATATTCCTCCACAATCAGAATGGTCCCTGATATTTTTACCCTACCTCTGATTGTGGCTTTAACCTCACCAGCAACTCCTATAAATGCCTAATTGAATTAAGAGTTAAGAAGGTTCCTGGTGATTTACTAATTCTGCTTCAGACACCTAATTGGGACCAGCATCTTGTTTCACTACTGCTGATGTTGACCTAACCGGATGAAACTCATGTTCTTGTGCTATTTTCACACAACTTGCTTGATCTATTTACTGTTTGGTAATCAAATATAATTTTTACTCCACCAATAGTGCTGTAACAATAATCAAATATAAAAAATAAACCCAACAACACACCGTGTGACATATTTAACGAAGTTGCTACCTCTAGATCAAAAATCTTAAAACTTGGGCACTACAATTTTCTTGGTTGATTGAGAATAAGAATGCGTAGTTGCTATTCCTGGTTTTTATAATGTGCATCACGCCTATTCTATCTTGTCAAGTATAACTATAATTAAGAATAAAAATAGGATTTGTTGTTTTCCTATCTAATATCTTGTCATATTGATGGCCAAGTCAATATTTAGTAGTGATGCCGGCGCAGCCGGTAATCCCTACGATAAATATTGACCTGCCCATCCATATGCCACGATATTAGATAGGCAAAACAACAAATCCTATCTTTTATTCTCATTCATTTAGTTTTTTTGTTGTTTTAATCATCGAAATATTTTTTTATTTCAATATATTAGTTAAAAGTGCAAAATATCCCCCGCTCTCCTCAAAAATGAACCAACCCGTACAGCTGCATGCACTGCGTAACCTAATACACAGCACGTAAACACTTTGCGCGCCGACGCATATCTAATCGTCTCATATAATGGCAACAACCAATTAATATTGCGTGTTTGCTTACTAACCCCTCCCGGCTGAACCACTGAATAAGAATACTCTCATGTTAACTCTAATATATTGTCTCAGCTTTTACAGGAACCATCTATATACCCAAGATTACTTGGCTTCCGAAAGAAGTTTGTTTAGAGCCTCACAAGTGAGTTGGATTTTAAACCCCCCTGAGCACTACATGCCTTTCATCATACAGCATCTTCTCTGATTTCTAATTACAAATCATATCATTCATTCAATAAACAATTGAAATACAGCTTCCAAAAATTTACGCTTAGCACTCTTCAGCCTACCACATTCTTACCATTTTGCTTATTGGCTGCAATATCACAAAGGTTTTGCATTGTACAATCCACAATAAGAGATGTGCTCTTAGGTGTGTTTTTCTATTTGGGACCATTGTACCGAAAGGACGGATAAGGGATTAAATGTGCTCAATAGAAACCTGACCTCACTCACTATTTACCGGTAAATCAACCCAGGCAAATTTTCCTTCTTCGAGAAGGAAAATAGCGGTGTCATTGACCGGTAAGCCAATAGAAACACCCTCCGTTCCGCGACATGCGCATTTCAAGCGAGGAAAGGAATTGATAATACCACCTACCCGCGTGATTACGATCGACGATAGGCCCTACGTGTTGACGTGTAACTAGAGAGATGAGGGATATGATTCGGCCTGGACTCGGCGGTGCTCCTTGATTCTATACGTACATCGCTTCTCCGGCCGTTGTACAACACATGTACATTCAAACCCTTCTCTGACGTTCACGAACATTTAACCCATCTAACCCATCATTTTCCTCTGAATTTTGACTGTAAAATGTCAAAATTGACATCAATCCTACAATCGCAATCCCGCCATATTTTTGTTGAAAAGTCAACCAACAATGCTTTGCGTTGACTCAGTGTACGACCTTTTGCCGGCAAGTTTTATGTGGAGTTGGTCGACAGCAGCCAGGGAGTATTAACCGGTAAACAGTGCCCAATAGAAACTGACCGCTATCCACCTTGTCCTTGCTTTTCCCGGTAAGATTTCCCGTTACAATGTCAGAGCTTCAATAAGAAACAAACGCTTATTTAGGGATGATGGTTCAAGGCAATTTGGGAAGGAATTCCAATGCAATTTTTCGTAAAAGAAAGAGCCTTACAGAGTGTGGTCGTTAGCTTCTAAGCCAGTTCACTAACGGAAATAATGAAAACACCCTTTTTATCCTTACTATCAACAATCATTTGTGTAAACCCTTTGTATCATCATTTGTTAGTATTGGCACTATTGCCATATCCCATATGTTAAATTCTGGTTAAAAACTTTATGTATATCTGCAAGAGTTCACAAACGGATCAGAAAAAAACAGTTTGGTTTTTTCTATTTCATGACAACCAAAAACAAAATCACCTGCATTTCATTTTTATCATTTAGCCTTGTAGATGTAGCCTTGTATTGTTTACAAAGCCCTATCTACAGGACCAGCGTTCCCTAATTATTGAAGGCCTGCACGAGTCTATAATTTCAGATCCATCCTCATATTTTAATATTCCAACCGCCATCCAGGCTCATATTTTAATATTTGCAGGGAAAAGTATTTTCATATGTGCTGTACACAATAAGATGGAACTTGGACATTTGATAAAAACACAATGTTTTACAACACAACAAGACCAATGCATACATTTTATTAGAAATGTATTATGGTAATGTATATATTGTTTCATTGCCTGCCAAAATAGAACACCACTTTAAACAGTTGACAGAAACAATTGGACAGAGAATGAAGAGATGTTCCACTTTTTCTGAACAGGCTATAGATTTTAAGTGATTTAAAGAAAATGTTATCGTGGGCTCAATACTAAAATGCTAAATAATATTCAGGTTTGTTTTTAGAACTTAAGGAAAATCCAATTGAAACTGCAAGTCTGTGGACAATAAAGTGCTTCATGCATTGTTACTCTTGAATTGCCATCGGCCCCCCCACCACCAGGTCATTAATTCAAGATTTTAGCCGGTGTGCCAATTTAGTCATTATTTCACTATAGACCATGCCACATAAATGAGCCAATGCCCTGTCTTTGCCAAGCCGTTGCAAGCACTCTCCAGAGAGAGGAGCTCAGACTCATCTAGTCACTCTACAAGGTTCAACGATATGAATATTTGATGCAATGTGCAATATTTTTAGGTAGTGTTACCATCTCTACATTTTTCATAATTTCACAAGCTCATCATATGAAAAACTATCATTAATGTCTGTCCAATCAAGTTAGAAATATGGTCATCACATGTCCGTGGAAAAATACAGAATAACATTTTGTTAATTAAGAAAAGACTATCCTTGCTCTATGGTGTCACTGTTTCTGATAACACTTGTTAATTCCCAATTCAATTCATTCAAGTTGGGTTCAGCTACTTTTTCACATACAAAGTCCCCAGTATTCCATGGCTTATTTGTAACCAAGTTGTCTACAATGAATATGTACTTGTTATGTTTGCTAGGGGGTATTCTCTAAATAACAATGATGAACTATTGCGTAAGTGACAAATTCAGGGCAGGAGATCTTTCAAAAAGCTCTTCAAAATCATCAATTTTAAATTACTAAAAGCATTTAACTATGCAGAGATGAAACTAATTATGGAATTTGAACCCCAGAGGACTATCAGCTTCCTTACAGTATCTCTGATAGGCTCATTACATGATGTAACATGATATAACCTTTGAGTAACCAATCAAAATACACCTTCACCAAGGCTTCTGTATGCACCTTGAAGCTTTAACATACCATGTATCTGATTGGCTAATTACATCATATAACTCTATGAATAACCAATCAAATTGGCTAATAGTGCCTATGGGTATGGTTTACACCATTTGTCAAAGTTTAGTATGAATCTGTAGGATAGCTCTTAGGAGGTTAAACATCCCATTTAGAGGAGCAAGTGCAAAAATATGAAGCCCAAATTCCTTTCCTGCTTTTGCCTTCAAATCATCAGCCCAAAGGGGTAGTCTGCCCCTCCCCTTCACTGGTTCTGCTGTTGCAGCTACAGGATATAGAATGTAGATATAGGCTAGCACTAAGTTATCTAAATGGCTAGACCCAATTCAACCTATTGAAGATTTCTGAGGGGGAAAACAACTGAACATGTAATTGAGAGATTTCCTGGAGTAATATCTCCACCTGCCTTCCCACCTGTGTAATATTTTACCCATAGAGGCTTATCTCTACTGATACAATATTATTCAATAAGCTTTTACTTATAAATCCTTGGCAATTCAAGCCACAACTTGTGTGAAATAAACCCGAACGACGAGGCCAAACATGCTTCTGCCAAGAATTTGCTCGGCAACTCAAGTTTGCCCGAGGGCTACCGCATGTCGATACTACCCAGCATTTATGAAAGGAATGTTTCTGACAATGTCCACAATATCATGTCTTGTTAATAAATTTTCTACGTAAAATAAAGTCTACAGAAATGAGTCAGCCAGTCAGATGTGATCTTCAGCTGATGAATGGAAGAATGCCGGTGTGTTTTTGAGTCATTTAGCCTTATTGGCCAATGGGCCAAACCAATATCAAACCATTTAGCGCTAAATGTTGGTCTACTCAAGGGCAGAGCTAGGTCTGCACTGATATGCATGCATGCATGCTGAATTTGGCACTGTAAGCATGCACAAGGATATTAAATTATTGATTTGAAAAGCTGTAAAATGAACATGGTCTGTAATATAGTGAAGCAACTGATATGTGAATAATACGCATATCATGAAATATATGCCTGGATGCATTTTCTCTTATCTCTGGCATTATTTCCATCTGGCAAGACAACCGCTTCTTTTGTTCCAATTTTGAATTATTCAATTAAGTAGCATTGATTAGCCTGTTCAATTAACTTTACAAATACACTTTTAATTGATTATAAGAAAACTCACTTCATTTTTACAACATAAAGTCTCTTGAGGCCAGCGGATCAAGAAGGTTTCAAACAAACTTGCTTTAAAATGTCCATGTATACATCAAAATCATTTCACTTCAAATTCAGACTGATAATTAAAATCTGTCCCAGGATTTAAAAAAAATCTTCTAATTAAAAAGAAAGTAGTAACTTTATTCCCTATTGATGCGAGTTATTCAAAAATAATTAAATATTCACTATAATGGCTTAGTAAATAAATGATGAAATCTCGCTAGCAAGTTCACTTTTTACTTGTTGTATGCACAGACACACCTTTGCAATGAATAGTGTCTTATGTGACTTACAGGATGGCCAATAGCCACTAGGTCCTTAATTTGATATCTCGCTACCCACCTTTACTACGCTGTCAGGTGTCTCTTCATACCACCAATAGCTATAAACAAGTTTGGTGGTAATTAAATATGGCTATGGCTCTCAAGATGCATCCCAAGGAAATCTCTCTCTCTCTCTCTCTCACACATCAATTAAAGGCACTATCAGTGATTTGCTAAATCAGAAAATCAGAAAAAAAATAAAAAATCAGATTTTACATATCTGTATCAAGTATAGGCATCCGAACATACCCCACAAGTCATAAGACCAAAAGCAACCTAATATGGATGAAATCGGACGTTTTAGTAATTACTCTCTGAACGGACACTTACTACAAAACATGATTGAATGGAGATTCATATCTTTGAACAATGCAGTTTTCTCCCTTTCCAGTCAATTTGACAATTTTTTAGTTGGAAAAAAATAACTTACAAGACTTCTACAGACTTATCAACTTTTAAGCTATTCCTGCATATTTTAAATATTTTGATTTTTTTTGGTTGCATCACTGATAGTTACGACCTTTAGTTTATGCGGGTGTAGATGCATAAGAGACATTAATGCCTAACTTTCGACATCTTGATTCTTGGCTGGAAAATTAGACATTAGGTCTCTTATTCATCTGCACCCGCATAATAAACACAAAAATCTACGGTCGTAACTGTTTTGCAGCTATAAGCATTTAGTCCTAATCTACCTCTATTAAATAAATTTAGCATTATTTTAGTTAGACAGTAGGCCGCTTAAAAAAATAGTTAGATTCCCGTCCTAATGGTCTTCGAAAAGTGCCGAGGGAGGGGGAGGTTTTTTTTTTTTTTTTTTATTCGCGAGGTAGCCAACTGCTTCAATGACATTACTGAAGGTACTTGCTGTGTGTCTCAAAATAAGAAGTGGGCTATCATTCACATACAGTATCAATATGTAAAAGGTTCAACTATTGAAATTTACAGTCTGTAACAATAAATAAATCCATGTACATGAGGTATTGTTACATGTTGTATCGTCGTTTCGATGACGATGGTTTCCGTGCCATTTCATCACCCTGCACCCTCACCTCAGGCTCAAAATCCCCCCTTTTTTGATCTATAATTTTAAACCTTTATATTTAAGAGCCTCTCAAAATTTTACCAAATGATATAGTTTATTATTTACTACAATGCACATGCATTTTGTTATACAAAAGTATATTCCTCATATATGATTCCTCTCATCTGATTGTTAAAGTAGAGTCATTAAAATAGCTGGGCCCTTGTTTCTATCAGGATGACGTCACGATGAACTGTGCCCCGGGGATGGCAATCGAATGTGACCCGGAAAATAATAGGACAGTCTCAAACACCGTGTTCATAGATTCACGCGTGTGTGCGAGTCCCCTGTGTAAAGTTAGGCGTTGCAAATAGTTGTAAGTTGTCGGCATTGTTCAGGTTGGGAAATCTTTTAAACCAATCAGTAGAGAAGAATCTATATTGCGGTATATAAAATAAAATTTGACGGCTTAATATTCGGGGCACTGCTGAGTGCATAGTCATGGTTTTGACAGCACCGAGGGCCTATAATTTTAACCGTGCCCCTTAAAGCAGTCACTAGTGTATACTAAAAAACCAACTGTGCCACCCGTATGGTATGAGCAAGCTAAAATAAGAATAACAAGCTGTCGAATAAGCCAAATCGGCAATATAACTTCCGGTGACTGCGCATCTGCAGGTCGATTAGCGGCGAGGTCAGGAGTCCTAACACGACGAGGTCTGTACTTCTCCAATGCGATGAACTTAGTAGCACAGTGTAATTCATTCGATTTTCTGGTCGTTACCACATTAATCATCCAATTGAAGTAAAATATTTTTTGTCAGTATTATGACAAATTTGACAAAGCTATGAAAAACAAAAAGCACACGAAAACTAAATCGCAAGGATTTTTTGTGGTAACGGCCAGAGTTCAGTCGCATTGGAAAATACAGCAACCTGGTGTTTTCAAGATTTTAGGACACCCGAGATCGGCGTGATATTACCCACCAATGAATCACAAAATCTGTAATGCGATTCGCTATTCTGCAGCGATAATCACCACAGCACAGCCAATACTTGTCATGACCATGATGACTTACTATTCTGCCACCAACGCGCCCCACCAATCCTTACACATGCAGTTTATCCATTGAGTCGCCTGCCGAATCATAGGGTCATAGGCACAATACAAAATTCTTTCCCACAAAAATGATGGTTGGGGGTTATTCCGTATTGAAATGGGCCGTGTGTACACGATTTGGGCACTCCACAACTATCCACGTCGAGTCCCATAGTAGAATCCGGATAAGCTGCAAATATTTCTGGCGATAGCGCAAAAACTTGCATGAAAACTAGACTTCGTGAATGGTCTGGAACTGAGGGACTATGTCTGTACTCTCATATACCGTGTGCTCATATCCGTGATCGAAGTAGCCCCGAACCAAGGCTGCAGGCTCACTGTTTGGAACTACATATGTAACAACTGTGCTATATTCTTTCAGATGGTACTGGACATGATTTCAGGACGGGTTTTCATTTTTCAAGTTTTTTTACACTTAAAAAAAAAAAAAAAGTGATGCGGCGGTCCAAAGTGGTGCGGGGCGGAGGTCGAGAACTCGAATAATTTTTTTTAAAGGGCCTTATAAATTTTATTTTTGAACTGGCTATTGTTTTTACCCTATTACAAGATCATATAGATGATGGCTGAACAGGTGAAGTCACCAATGGGCAAGAAACAAAGTGCTGCCCGGCGGTATGCGTGCGCACCGGTAGGGCTTGTGCTGTTAAAATTCGCACCAAATTCCAGTGTAAAATTTATTCACTTCAGGTTTGATTTGTATGCATTGGTAAGCATGCTAAATATATGCAAACAATCCTGGTTTGCAAAAAAAATTGGGGGTTGCACTTCTGGAAAGGTCCTTTCAAGTAACATTGTTCAATTTGTCTTAAAGGCCGACTCAGAGATTTTCCCGAGGAGGGCGCCCTCAATTTCCAAAAAAATTGTGATTTTTTCCATGTACATAATGCTTGTCCATTACTAATTCACTGTGTGAATTGCTAAGCTTAAAGCGAATTCCTTCATATTGAAAAATCACAACTTTGTTTATAAAATTCCGGATTTCCGGAATTTTGTTATTACCAACCGTATCCTATGGACGTAATACTACACTAAATGGTACTGATCAAAACTGAAAAAATCCGATGAATCTCAAATTTCGGAATTGTGCATTTTAGGTACTATCTTTATTTCTCGTTGACTATTTTTCATTAATTACACAAAAAAATAATACTTCAAAATCTCTGATTCAGCCTTTAACAAGGCCCCAATGAACAAAGGTTTAAAAAAAGATTAACCGTTTGACATGTTCAATGCCCCCAATTGAGCAGATCGCATCCTGCACCTCCTGCATGCACCCACACACATTACCATCACTAGACATCACTTAGTCACACACGCGCACCCACACAACCCACACACATAAAAGTCTGCCTAGTGCCCCCATCAATCAATTTAACATTAAATAAAGCAAAAGTAAAAATTATGAAATGACCTTCATCCTTGCCTCTACACCCCTTCCCAAGATTCTACCTAATAAACTCCGCTTTTTTTTCTCTTCATTGGTTATTTATATGTTTACAAATAATAGCAGAAGGCATCATGGACTAGTTGATTCCAATATTGGCAGATAGTGACAACAAAATCAGTACAATTGTTTTATCTTATTTTCTTGTGTACTTAGCCTTTATATCTGCTTTACCCCATTACAAATACTCATCATCGCACAATCAGAATTCAAATATTGACTTTCTGCTGCAGATTACTATGTACAGAACGTGATACATTTTAATCCAACACAAACAATGTTCAATTGCAAGCTTGATCCTACATAAATTCAGTGATAGTTATGCGCATCATCATCATTACAATACACAAAACAATGTCAGAAACAGGTTTGTTTATTATTATCAACAACAAAAACTAAACAGGTCACAAGACCAATGAGCCATTGAATTACCCACATGAGATGTCTTTGTTTGAAATTTTAAAAAGGAAGAAAAAAATGGGGCTGGCAGGCTCCATGCCCTTGCCGAAAATGTGTGTTAGACAGTGCAATTTTCAAATCAATATCACCAATATTAAGAAGGCTTATACAGTGCACCATGTCATATAACGCGTAACAGTAAACCTCCGTCTATAATCGCCTATGTGCCAGCAAGCAACCCACCAACCGCCAATTCTCCAAATTTGGGTAAAAACCTAAAGAAAGATTTATGTAAACTTATGACATATCCGTTTCCCACCATACAGACCCCAAGACGTGGCCATGGGCTAGGGAAGATCTCCCCATTGTTCTGCACTGTTGACGGTGGTGCAGAATTTCAATATTCAAATTGACAAGCTGATTGACGCTTGTCGGCTTTGATGAATCAGCCCCCCGATATTGCGAGCACGGGCAAACTACGTAAAATTCTGCATGCTGATAACAATTGTTCCCCCCCTCCAAATTCTGAAAAAATTAACCACCCCAACTGAAATTTACAAACTGCCGACCCAACAAAAGAATATGAGACATTTGAGCTATCAACATCAAATATTCATGATTTTGTCTTACAATACAATGTCCATATTTTTCATGGTAGATATGGTAAATTTTGGTAAGCCTTTTGGGTAAAAAAAAACACATCATAAACATGCTGGTCACACGCATTACCATCTGCTTGACTGAGCTCATGAGGATGGTCCTTAAATAGCGTGAGAGTTATCTGTCAGTCAAAGAGCATCTCAGATGCTTTGTAGGTGGTTATCACATGCAAAATATACAACCTGTATGCTATTTGGTCTAAAGATTTACAGGCTAAAAAGAGATCGTCAGACAGCACAATGAACTCTCGCTTTCTGTGCACTTTGGGTAAATACCCAACACAAGTGGAATTGACATTTAATATTTGATCAAAATTGGGAAGCAATTTCTACAAAATGCATTTTTTTTATAGAAATCAATACAAAATTGTTTGCTTTTAATATGACAGTTTTGTCCCCTATACAAAAATTGGTTGGAATAAGGGAGAAATGCTAAATTGAACTGTTCTGGTTCTGAGAGGATTTAAAATAGAACTGGAATTGTGTAAATCAATTTCAAAACAGAATCACTTCTAAATGTCATATAGCCATTGTATTTATGTCAACTGCATCATTCACCATATCATTTCATACGTAATGCATGATATTCTAAAATAAAAACACCTTTTGCTTTCCATAAACTGTACACATTACATTTGTGGCACATTTGGGTGTTTTTCATTTTCAATGTGATAAATTCAGTAAATCCAAATTATCATTAGAAAAATTCTAATAGGGAATAAGAACAAAAAAAGACCAATTATGGGGTTATTTTTAACCCCAATTTGAGGTCAAATTTGTGACCAGATCACTGGGGTCAAATTTGACCCCTTTCCAGGTGCTGCCACATGCTGGCATAATTGACAGAGGCCTGCAGGGTCAAATTTTACCCATTTTGGGCTATTTTTGACTCAATATTTTTAAGTGTGTACTATTGCCACACTGTATTTCTTTACATGTAAGTTTTTAATTTCAAAAATTTGGTGCCATATTTTGCTGAAATTGGGAGCAGGCAAATTTACACTTGTTGAAAATCACATAAAGGCAGCTATGTATTACACTACAGATATGACCTATTTTGCCATTCACCTGGTAAAATATCCATGAAAAGAAAATATACATCGCGATCTCGAGATGAAGAGTACAAAGTGAAGTGCTTTCAATTCAATGACACTCCCTACTTTTTTCGCTTTTGGCATACTCTCCACACATGAAAAAAATATTGGATGAAATTTTTTTCGACCAATCACCGCTGGTGTTTTCTTCCTTGTTCACAGCGGTGCAGGTGCTCGGTGTGTGATGAAGTGTTTTTATTTCGCAAGGTGAAAAGTGTGAGAGCTTTCGGCAGAATTTGCCAGCTTTTCAGCTTAAAATATTATGATTTATAGGTTATTTTGGTTGAGCCGTTATCATCTCGTTGCAACTTGCAGGTGCATATGGTGAATTGTTGGGCGAGATCATAGGGATGGTCCCCATAAATCCTCATATTCAGAGTGACTTCATATCAGAATTGTGGCAGAATTGCTCAATACACAGGGGACTTTCTCCCTGAGAAAAATATGACCCACAGCTAAAATAATTTGCATAACAAAAGATGGATATGCAAATATGGGTCTCTGATGGGTACTTGGAAATGGGGGCTCCGAGCTTCAATTTTTTTGCCCCCGCTTAAAACGTCCATTAGATGGGCCATTCACAATACACAAAGATCTGACCCGCTGTCGCATTCACAATGGTTATGCGGCACGGTCTCGATTTGGCAACTTCCATTCATCTAGGGGATGCTCCTCATGTTCATGTAGTAGCGGTTATTTATAGCTTATAGTACCATTTGCATGCCGCGGTGACGTTTTCTTTTTGAATATTAAAGTACAAGACGCTTATTTGTGTTTCTCATCTCATTTAATAAAGATTTGTTACTGGATAACGCTTGATCTTTTCCTCAGATTTTATGTCATTCAGATCGTGTCGTATCTTTGGGGTGCTTCTGGACATGCGCCCCCGGGGTTCGTGCCGAAAACATGCCAAATCAAGACATTTTCGGCTTGGTTAGAGGTCCTTCCACCCCAGGCCCACCTCAAAAAGCCAGTCTGGATATGCCAGTTGCAGATTGCTTCTGATCTTTATCCCCAACAGTAGTTTTTCTTATATATAATATTAAGTTTTTATAATTTTTTTTAGTTAATATTAGTTTTGCTTCACTTAAAAATTATTTCAAGCAGAAAATCTGGAAATTGACAGTTATTTGGCAGGCAAGAAGTTCACACAAGCCATAGATGTTCTATGTACAATGTAAATGTATGTGATGTGCGTACAATCATCAAACATCATGCATTCAATGTCTGAAGCATCATCAAAGAACAATTGTGTCAGGCTGAAAAGAACTAGGTTTACACAAATAGCAAACCAACATCAGCAACAATATTTCACAGTGCACAACCGCACAGGTTCATCCCATTAGTGTAAATCTCATCAAGCTTTTAGACGGTTGCTGGCTACTGAAGTACACTAGGCCCGCCTTAAAAAGTAGATTGTTTCTTGTCTCCTATTTCTAAGGTTAGTTTTTTTTTCCAATATTCTGTTATATAAGGTTTTTAATTTTTTTGATTTGATATTAGTTAACTTCAATCACTTCACTTTCAAGTGTTTTTGTGATCATTGGGGGCCTTGGGGGATTACCATTTAGAATCTTACACTTCAAAAAAGCCTCCTATCCACAAACAACTTACATAGACTATAATTTTATAGCATGTCAATTTGCAGTGAACAAATAACCCCTCTTTCTCACAGTACCCAGGGCAAGAAATAATTTAATTTTGTGAAACCTTAAAGGTGCAACGAGAGATTTCCGATCATCTATATTTTCTGTGATATGTACGATTTTACTATAGATTAGACACTAATAGATTCCCTACCTTTTTTTTTTGACTACATACATAACTTACAATGGAAACAAAAGGTGATGTTGTATGCTTATATTTTCAATGGGGAGAACATAAGCTGAATTTCTTTGCTCCTATAGAAAATTAGAAATTGCACAATTTTTTTGTACCAAAGAAACAGTTCTCAGCTTCATCCGTTCAGAAGGGGATACTTTGATAGAAAGCTTTAGACCAATGTAAAAATCAGAAAATGAGAATTATCACATTTTTCAGGAACACCTGTTATTTGAAATCTCTCGTTGCACCTTTAATATATTCATGTATGTATGGTTTATCTTGTTTTCTCTTTTTTTTTTTGTTTTATCATTACCAACAGGAATGTGAACTATAATTTATTAGAGTGTAGCTTTCAGAAAGAACACAATAGAAGCAAGATGCTTACTTTTTTTCTGTTATTATACATACTTTGCACAGAAAAAAAATCAGTGAAGCTCCTACTAGGACAAATTACCACCAACACATCCTATTTACTAAGTACCAGTACCTGAAATGTCGAACATCACTTTTATTATTAATTTCAATATTTCAACTAAGTCCAATTTTCTTAACATAAAAATTGTATCAATACTATTGATTGATTTAATTAATTCACTGATGCTGGGGATTTTAAATTACATTTTGTATTACAGTTTATTCACTGTACATGCTAGTACCTGCAACAGCTGTGTGAGTACCCTGCACTTTCATGTGTAGCTATTGATATCTTTTTACAACAATGTATTGTTGTTCATTTTGTTAGGGAACAATCTTTCATATGCACAATATTAATATATACATAATGTATGTACAGTGACAGGCTCCAAAATAAGAATTAGGGCGGGCAAGGCAATTTTGCCCAATTTTAAAAGGGCACCAAGGCATTACATGTTAGAGAATAGCAACTTTTTTAGGGCACCAAGGCAAATGGTAGGGGCACCTAAGGCAAATTGCCTTAGGTGCCTTAGGTTATTTTGGAGCCTGCAGTGATAAAATAAAAATACTCTATAATCACAATAAAGCACAAAAAATACAAATATTATGTTGTTTTGCAGACGAAACACAACTCAATCATTTAGACTATTTAGCTAACTGGGAATAAAAGTCAAAATTAAAATCTGATCAATTTGTGGTGGAAAAAGTAAAAGCAACTAGCGTTTTGGTTTATTTTGGTATGCTAGGACAATCATGCTCAAAGAAGTACAAGCCTAAATTTAGTATGCATTTGGGAAACCATATTTCTAATAATCCTTCTTATACATGTAACTAACAAATTAAAATTAACAGTTAAACACAAATAGAAAAATTACTAAAGTATTATTTTAGCCTACAGGCCTACTCTGTAACTATATCACTGATTAGCCTTGTGCTAAGTCTGAGCATTTTATGACTGTTACTAGGCCTATAACATAACACACCATACAAAATAACTGTTTCCCCCTTTTCCCAAACTTAACTGAATTGTGAAATTTTAACTTTTATTCCCAATTAGGTCTTAGAGAAAGGGTTGCTATCCAGTTTAACTACGGTAATGTAAAGTTGAAATTTTTGCTGAAATATTTGTTGTGCTTTGCTGATTTTAAACTGTTTTGCTTGTTTATAATTTTTTAGATTTTGAACTTCCTTACCAAAGTTACATCTATAGACAACACACATACACAAATATTCATGTTTCCATTTTCTCAGACGCTGCTTGATGTGCTAAAATGTAGCATGAAAATTTCCAACTTTTCCAGTCTATTAAAAATGTTATCATAAGCCCATTAAAAGCCATTTTACTTTTTATGCAATAACTTTCCAAAAGCAATTGCTGCAAAAACGTATTTCTAGAATCTAGATAACAGAGTAATTCACTCAGAATCCCAGGTAAATTGTAATCTAATCAAGTGCTGACAAAAATAGACATACACACATAGACTAAACAATGAACAGATCCTTCTTAAGATGTCAATCGATAACAGAATCGCTGGTAGATTGACCATGGACTGCATTCAGTGTGCAATATTTTTGGAATATGCCTGTACACACTTGCAGTTTATTGAACTCAAAGACTTACAATTCAAAGAATACCTAGGCTTCATAAAAATAATTATTTATAATTGATTATTGATGTTGTGATTTAATGTATTGATTTGGTTTTTCATTTAAAAAACAAACATTGCAAATTAACATCTTAACAATTCTAATTATCTCACAGTGTTTTGTAAAATGATGCTTTTTTTTTTGTCTTTTAAGATTCTAAGGGAGACCACAAAACACTTGAATTGCATGAAGATACCTTATAAATTTTTATAGGTTCCTGAATTATTAAAAATCTAAACATTTATCTGAATATTTTCAAAGAGAAGGGGTGAAAACCAATTAGCTTTTTTAAAGGGCAACAGGGGATTTCACATATCAGGGTGTCCCTAAAAAAATCGAAAGTACTGATTTTTGCCCTGAGTTAGCTTTCCATCAAAAATATCCCCATGTAAAAAATTAATTAAAAAAAGAAAAAACCTAAAATTTTCAAAAATTGTGAAATTTTAATTTCGTATAGGAGCAAATATGAATTCATCATGCTGTATATTGAAATATAACTAAATCAAAATCACCGTTTTTGATCACCTTTTTTCTCTCTTTTAAGACATTTCTTGTAGCCATAATACAAGGTAGGAATTCTCTTGCGTTCTAACTATGTGATATTACTATTATGACACAATATTTGGGTGGCCTCAAAATCTCTTATTACACCTTTAGTGGCTAGACGAGAAATGTTATGTTATGTTTATGTTATGATGTACATTGACTGTTCACAAGACATGGAAATACCATCACAAAAAAATATTTCACCCTGAAGTTTATAAGTAAGCACACCATAGAAAAAGGAGTTGAAACAAAAGGAGGGACCCAGTAACATTGAATTTGACCGAGAAATGCCCTTTGAATTTGTTACTGTGTTTTAACAGCAAGGTTTTACATCCAGTTCGAGAGTCATTGAAAGCCAGCAAATGAGAAATAAGAACCATAAATGGAAATGTTGCCACACTTAATCATTGGCGCATGTCAATCTTTTAGTGTCACACCGTACCGAGAAGAGTGGTTTTTGATTATTGTATATTGTTGGAAAATAATTAATGGCCAAATGTCACCGACAACCATGCATTATGACATCACTATACAGAGTTGGCCTATCTATAACAACGAAAAGAACAATAAACACTTGGATGGTGACTCCATCTGACATTGAGCACATTAAATAGTATGTGTTTGGAACCATTCTGTCTTTGGAGGAAGGTGTACATGTATTGACTCAAAACCAGCACATGCAGCCCTGCCGGAATGCACCGCCTTTTGGAGTCAGGAAATATGCTCTCTACCACAAGCACCCAGGTTGCTAAGGTCACTGATGTTGGGAAGCTTGTTTCTCTCAAACCATGTTCTTTATACTAAGTGTATTTTCAGATAAAATGATATACTGCATATTCTACTCCAAAGTTTACACTTCTCCTAGAATAAATAAATACACTCCTAGTCTGAGTGATAATTCAGATATTTTTTGTCTAGAATTTGATTTATATTTATATAGGCATGGGTGCTCATTAGGAAAACGTTGTGATATATGACTAAGTAGAAATTAGCACTTATACTCTGTTGCATATTCCTTTTCTGCATCCAAAAACTACACCCACATTCCCACCAGACAGAAACTGTATAATGTGCAAGAATACATAGATGCATGTTACGCATAGCAACTCCTACCCCTGCATACATGTAGAGGCCCGTATTCAAAAAGGAAATTGTGATTGAGACTAAGTATACAGCTACACTTTGTATTTATTGGTGACCAAAAAAAAAAACAAATAAACGTGTAGTTCCAATATTGGTAATTCTTATATGGTTAAAAACAAAATGAGGTAAATTTTTTGTTGAATTAGTTGTCACAACAAAGTATTGTTTTGTCAATCTAAATGACAAAAATATATTTTAAATCATAGATTTAACTGGACATTTTTAATGTTTTTTTTTTTAATTGAGTTAATCTAGTGACAGAAATTTCCCAACTTGTCAATTTTTCATTACATTTTCACATTTAAAGTTAATTTAAGTTGCCTTAAAGTGGGTGAATATTCTTTCTTACCCCATTTTGCCGACAAATGATAAAATTGCTTAACCCTTGGTCGTTACCAAGCCTTTTTTTTAAATAAACAAGGTTTACCAAGGTGCGGTTACCATCACCCCTTGGGAATTTGTTATAAGCAAGCGCTCAATGCTTATGATTTTTGGACAGCTTGTCCACCCCTAACCCGGTGAAGGTGCTGCCATTCAAATGACCCGAAAGGATGTGAAAACGATTACCTGGAAGCTTTTTAAGCATTTAAGCACACCGGAGGAATATAATTTTCAGGGACTACAAGCTGACTATGAACTTATTAAACCTTAACTCCCTACCAACTTCTGCAGCACTGTTTTGCACAGTCACATATAGATAACAAATCAAATTTGTTTAACTTATGAGCAACATGTAAGAGCATGCATGCTTTCTGTGCTGCTCAATCATCTACCTATCCCGACCATTGACATTGTTCTGAGCTAACATTATGTAAAATGGTGTTATGCTGGGCTTGCTGGGATGAATAAAAAAAAGAACTAGTGTTTAGATGGGTAAAAACAAAATTAACAATTCAAAATAATACACAAAATTTACAAAATTATACACAAAAATAGCAACCCCAAAAGGAATATACTCTGCCATGCACCCAAAAGCTAGCACATACTCATTAATCCAAATATAAAACATATGATTATGCTGCTATGTATATGCTGCTGGTATCTGTGCTGTTGTACTGTGTGCTATTCTGTTAATTAACTCTCCACATAATACTGATTTGTGCTGCCTGGTAATTACCTCATCTGCATAGCACACACTACTAAAATTGCACTGCTTGTGCTGAGAAGTAAAATTAATTTACTTTTTAAAAACTGTGTTTCTGCTTTGTGGAATTATGCTTTGATCACAGTCTGATTTTATGATCCCCCTCTCCTGACCACCCCCTAAGCCTGACTCTCAGGTTGATAATAGGGGCCTGAACATTAATTGTGAGATGCAAATGTTGTGTGAGTTCTAAATAGCTACATTTGCATTTGAAATTTAAAAAAAACCAATTTTTCTTTTTTTAATAATTTCTCATTTTACAGTGTAACTCCAAAATACAAGTCTCCAAAATATTTGTACCCTCCTTACAAGGAGAACAATAGATTTCCTGAGATCTTTTTCCATGAATCCATGATTACCTCTGGACTAAGTATAACTAGCTCTTATGAAATTTAAAAAACCAAGGGCTTGTCCTCAACATTAATTCAGAGGTTTTAGTAACTTTTTTTTTGTAATTACTTACACAGATTGAATCTGTGTTAGTGGGATATAACCCACTTAACACAGAGGAAGGTGTTTTGAAAACCACTGCACACATCTCTCCTTTAGCAGTGTGGACACCAATGTCATGTTGTACATGTCTTCAGTCTTCCCTACACAATAACATAGTCAAACTTACATAGAAAATGATACCAACATAATCCAATGCATCCTTAGAACAAATTTTTGATGCTCATATCATGAAAATCTAAGAAATTGGAAAATTGTGTACACACATTTTCGGAAGTTTCCTGTGTGTTATTGTGGACATGAGAACAAAGGAAAGATGTCAAGGAGTATTTTCTCCACCACAATCAATCTGGGATAACTGTTGACTGGGAGATCATTATATTGTTTATCAATCTGCAGTACAAGGTTTTAGCAAAGGCCACTATGCACATAATTCATTCACTATTGCGTTAGCCATGCCATGACATAGCTAAGCTGTGTTTTTAAACAGTGAAAACTTCCTGAAGCACAATGCAGTTTAGTGTCCTTGTGAGTCTATGGATACTGTCACCCATGGAAGACAGGGGTATTGAAAGCACAACAGACTTTTGTCCACAAGGCCCCATTTGGGTTTGTTTACAGCTCTAATTGGCCTCACAAATTTTTATATAAATGCAACAAGAAATCACTTACTTTTAGTTGTGACATCTAAGTCCACATTGTCACCTAATATTGATTACACTTACTCAATTTCACTAATATCAAGAAAAGTTTTTTTGTGCAATTGTAAATACACACAAAAACAACCAACACGGCCAATTATGCCCATTATTGAGTTTTTGATAAGTTATCATAAGTGTGGGAATGGCATGCATGACGTGATCATCCTCTCAATTCAGTGGTCGAATCTGTTATAATAACTTTATTGTCCAGTAATTAGTCTTTGGTTTCGAGTAGCGCACTCCTGAAGTAAACAGTAAAATGATGTCAAAAAAACATGCTGCCCGTGCATCTTTATTCTGTTTCCTATCAGAAGGTGTTTTGATCAATCCCACAATGCATTGCAATGTGCCTATACTGTACGTACAAAATTTTTATGTCATACTTAGGGATAAAAGTGTTCCAAAAGTTTAAGAACATGTCATAATCATTCTAAAATTCCCTACTTACTACGCTGTGTGGGTGAAAATGAGCATGAGTCGGATTTTTATGTGTTAAGAATAGGATTTTATGGGATCACATGGCCCTGTTGAGGTGAAAATTCCCCAAAACTGGTGCATTGTGGGATTGACTCATACACCTCTGGTCCTTATGGGTCTGAGGAGCAAGGCTGGGACACACATTCGATGGGGGTAGTGTCAGGGGTTCTCAATTATTTTAGCTTAGGGGCCAGAGAATGCCCAAACACATTTGAAATTTCCCTACTTGAGGGCAAATACCACCTGAATTTCTTATGTTTACTTTAGAGCAAGTCGGGGGCTAAAAATCAATGGTGGCGGGCCAGATTTGGCTCGCGGGCCGACTATGAGAAACCCCTGGTGTTAGTGGATAGACAGACTCTCAACATTCGATGGGAGTACTTATTGGGATTACTTGCAACATAACAGTAATTCTGTACATACATGAAAGGAAAGAGTGATATCATCAGCTCCATGTGATGATATGCTATTGGAAGTCAAATTTTAAATGGAAAGGGAAAAAAATCAACTTGGCTATGGACAGGAGATGTTGCAAAATGTGAAACACTCATTTTTAAATGTCAATACCTTTCAATATTTAGCCAATTACTGGGATTGCAAAATTAGCTAAAAAGTGTGGAAATTCCTTTGATTTTTTGTATAGCAGTTTTTAAAATTTTATTAATAAAGGGGTTGCTTTATAGTATTGTAAAAATGTATACAAACCAAAATTTGTGTAGCATTTTGCTACGGTACGCTAAAAAAGCAGAATTCGCACCCTCCCTGGCGATAAATGCAGTCTATTTGCATCATTGACTTAGGGGCACAAGAAATTAAAGATTCAATATTGTAGGTATGCCTGGGGGCTAATGCTAGCAAACCTTACACTGCTGAAACTAGGGCAAAAACCAGTATCTCCACAGAGCAACAGTGACTGTTAAAACATGAAAAGTAACCTTTCCTTTGGAGATCGTTTGAAGCTAAACAAGTTTAAAGGTCAAATTGGTTTTAATCTGAAGTGAAATCAATATCAACCCAACTATATGACTGTGCCAAACAATTCTTATAGGAGCAGGTTACTGTAGCTCGGTTTTTCCTCACTTTACACCAATGAGGTGTCAGGTTCGATCCCGGGTCGGGTTCAGAGGCTTTACATGCAATTGGTTTCCAGTCTAAGCTAGTTCTGGTAACCCAAACCAGAGGTCAACATTATCTTTTAAAAAACTACTCGTTATCATCTACTGACCTATGGTTTTGTTACCGCTGGTAAACGGGATATGTACATATAACCGAACAGTCGAAATTTGCCGAAGTGCACGCCTTTTCATATGCTGTACGGTTAATTTACCTAAAAACTATTGTCCAAATAACCACTCCACTTGTGTGCTCGAGATAATCATCCATCAACATTGGTACCATTCATTTTTTTAATGTCTTCCAGTGCGATAAAATTTATGTAAAATAAGCGGCCTTCCGAAATACTCGAGAGAAGTTTTCACTCAGATGTTGACATCCAATTTTGACTTTTGACTTGTCAGGTAGCTAGAGCCATCCCACGGGCGTATTGAACTCCAAAAAAGGACGCCGCTAATTTGGTCTTGTTTGAGTGATTGAACGTGTATGGCGTTCGTATTATTATTGAACGTGTATCTTTTACCAGCCGTTACGAAAATAAATGGGGCATCGTCATATCGCGCAAGGTATTGGGATTTCGCACATAGTTATAATAAAATAACTTCAAAATTGCAGTGCCTGATCTGATAGAATAAACAACAACGTGGCCAACCATTAACCAGACCTTACAAATGGGGGTGGGGTGGGGTAAGGGAAACAGAAAGAATTTTTGAGGGGAAAATTTGGATCCTTCTACGTAAGCACTAGGGATTCTCGGGGGGGGGGGGGTTCTCACATCGGGATGAAGTATGGGTATTGTGCCGCCGCTAAGGCCCTCATTTTAGGACCATTTTCCAGTTCCAGAGACCCTAACTTTTATGTCCAAAGATATATTGTACCTGTTTTTTAAAAAGCAAAAAGTAGCTGGAATATGGTTTGTTTATGGAATCGAATTTTTAAATTTTTTTTGGAAACCTCCAACTAACAGTAAACCAACCTGTTAAAAATGCTTGATAAATTATTTCATCTTCATCCCATGTGGACATTGTAGATTTCATTTCAAAAATCAATACGACCGTGGGATAGATCTAGTACCTGGCATGGATGTTCTGACATGATGCAAACAACTGTTTATTTAAATTGTGAGTCGCCCAAAATAGTTTCTTAGTTTAAAAAAATCTACCCTCCTTTCGTCCAGTCAGAAGATATCATTTACTACTTCTCTGCTCCAAAATAGCACCAAAAATCTTGATTTATCTCATATAAAACGACTGGCCCGTGATAGTACCGTGCGTTCACAATGTCCTGGCCCGACACCCCAGCGAACACGTTTTAAGTCGCGTTCACACACTCCAAACAATACCCAAACATACTCGTAAGTTTGTCACTTGTATGACCCTGGTATGACCAGGGTGTGACCTTTACCTGTATTGCTCATCCGGCTGGGACTTAGACGAAAAGGTGATTCTCTTGTTCCCAAAATTCGTACCAAAATCGTTACTTGTTCTTTTTTTTCAAGCCTGAAACTGCCGCATATGGAAGGAAGGTATGTGAGATTCTTCGTATCTAGAAATTTCAGGTAACTTGCTTTGTTGTTGTAAATTGAGGAGGAATTACTGGTTTTTCATATTCGTTTCAATTCTTCTTCAATGATCCGTTTCTGAAACCCAAGGCCTTTCAATGATAATGTACAGTGTTAGATAATGGCCACCCTCTGGTTTCAGTTACTGGACTACAGTCTAAGCTCACTCTCAGTCTCACAGTTTTTTCTCAAGCTTTATGCTACCTTCATTCCCAAACAAAAATTGTGATGTTATGAATCTGCTCATGTTGGAGTAAGTAAAATTAAAAATGATCGACCAGATCCCGACTCGGATTCAGAAACTATCGTTTACAAATTTACTGCATTGGATTTTGAGCCAATGCACATTAAGGCTTGTTTATTTTTAAAGGTGGTTGTTCCGATTTAGTGTATTGTGTTCTCTACTCTTGATTATGATATGAGAGCCTGGCCACTTGCACATACACCCACCCCCAGTCTGTGGGAAACAAACTTGCGGTTTTGATGGTAGAACGCAATAATGCATGTTTCAAACCCCTATTCAATACTGTCTAAAAAAGTGGTTCACCACGAAAACAAACAAATCGTTTTTTTGTTTATATCGTGGGATGAACTGGATTCGAGGCTCAAATTTCAGGACTACAATGAGAAAAATAACGGCCTTTCATCTGATATCAAAATCGCTACACTTCCGGGGTAAATCGGGGGGGGTCCCACAGACATCTGAACCCACCCCTTAATTTTAAGAAGCCAGTCTGGCTTTCATTTTTAAACATTATTGTATTTTTTATTGGATGTACGTTTGTGATTGTGTTTCATTCTACCCTTTTCTCCGGGACTACTCTAATTTTTTGCTGCGTGTCATCTGAACTTCTCAAGTTGAGCTTCTAACGCCAAATACTTTTCCTTCCACTCAACGTCATCCACAATTAGTATCATCTGATGCCATATCTGTCCCAGAACTGATGACGAGAACACGGGCGACGCCTCAGTACACTGGCCCGCACCCGACGACGAGCTGGCCGCACTCGACGGAGGAGATGGTTGGTGGAGGTCCCTGCCTCTCCGAATCGTGCTGGCCCACCATTTTGCGCCACTCTATTCCACACTGGAAGTAGACATTTTTGCTGGCTAATTTTGGTGAATGTTCAACAATGTTCTTCCTTTTTTACAAGGGAAGTCCTTTTTGTGAGAATCGATACACGCATTCTGCACGAGAGTAAGTACCGATTCGCGACCAAGTGAGTATAGAAAATGCTAAACTTGACATATAGGACATTGATAGCTCTAATTTTCTTTTCATTCAAAAGCATCAACAATGCAAATATGAATGAACACAATATACGAAAGCAAAAAGAGAGTGTGTATTTTAGTTACATGTATTACGAATTTTATGGACAGATGTTGAGTCAACGCTGGGATCAAGCGTTTCTAGATAATTAATTGACAAAAGAGGGGGTACTTCATGTTCAGACTTTTGTAAAGCGGTGCCGGACACACTCAACGTTCCTCTTGGTTAGCAACGATAGTCGAGGGTTTAAACAGGCCTGATTTAAGGTCATTTCGTGATCCCAGCATCTTCGGGTTTTTTTTATAGTTTTCACAGAATCCTCGAGAAAAGTTCGTTGCAAAATTTCAGTTGATTATAGGGTGGAGTTTTTTATGAGCATGCTTTAGCTTTAAAACATACAACTAGGAAAAGAGGAAACTAACTTTAAATACAATGGATCGACAAAGAATTAGCTAAAATAATAAATAGAAAAAGCCAAACTTTATAACTCTATATTGAAAACATTACAACCCCACACCCCCCACACAAAAATAAAATTAAATAAAAAGATTTAAGGTCCATTGATCGATCGCTAATAGCCTCGTCCCCAGAAACCCAGATGGTCAAAACTTTTGTTGTAGCAGAAGAAAAGAAGAATTCTTAGGGCTTATAGGGTGTTTGGTTGAAGTTAGAGCGAAAAATGTGCCCCATTTTTGGTCGCCAATATAAGTTTACACAGTATTCTATGGGGCTTAAAAACATGTTTTTCACCTCGCGCTCCAAAACGAATTGAAATATCGGTGCCAAAGACTTTACAATGGGGGGTTTTGGGGTAGAGGCCATTCTATCAAGATGAAAAATTTCATATACTTAAATCGGGTCATACTCCTTTAAAAAATAGGGGTTTGATCCATTTTACCAAAAAAAAAGGTCCCTTTTCCGAAGTCAGCACACTCCCCAAATAAATTCCTGGATACGCCTCGACTTCTGCCGGTGTCTTTGAAGCTTAAACAGGGGTTCTAAAAGTGGACATCAGAGACGAAAGAATGTTTGCAAAGAATTTAGTACCCAGATTGTTTTTTTGCTGTAGAATTGCAGAGACCTAGTATATTTTTGGACTTAGTGTCATCTTGAACTGTTGGACAATTATTATCTGAAGTTATGAATCTGTTTGGGGCAAAACCCATGATGTGACGCCATTACATGTTTTTCGAAAAGGACAAAACCTACATTCCTACATCTTATCTATCACAGGCAGTGTGTGAATGATTTCTAGATCATACTTTTCAGTTAGAATTGCCACCACTATGGCAATCTGGTATCTGATATCTTCAATTCAACCAAGTGAAATTCTTTGAGCTGTGTAGAGAGTTCCTGTTATATGGATCTGAGACCATGAAGAAAGAGCGACAGGACAGACTGGATGGCACCAAGCTTCTTATGCGAATACAAAACATATCCTGGCGTGAGCACAAGACCAAAGCACAGCTATATGGAGATATCCCTCAATTTCATCTTCTGTTCCCAACGCCGTGCAACGATTTGCCGGTCACTGTCATCGTGCGATTGATCAAGTATGTCCTTAGAGCGTCAAATGTTGGAAGTTACCATGCCAAAACAGGGGTCGTCGCCCCTTTAACTACCTTGATGCGATTGGCTGGCTCGAGACATCCCGCAGGATCCATCTGACTCCCAACTTAATGACAAACAGGGCATTTTTGGCGCTACACATGGAGTAACAGCATCTCGGCTGGCGGCCGTTGATAGATATATAAAATTGAGGGAGCGCAAGGGGGTAGCGTAGGTTATCCTAGCACTTCATTTTTGTTTATGATCACTATATCCACAAGAAAATGTTATTTCCAAAATTTGAATTGATTTTGATGGTGCGGTTTGATGTTATGCTGACAAGTTTGTATCATGCTTCAATAGGCCCCTGTGTTGGTAAATTTCCTGTAAGATTAGGCACACACATTTATGCTAGGCCAATGGTTCAGATGCTCAGTCAAAAAAAAAAATCTCAAATGGCAAACCCAAGTACTCCACCTTAACTCCTACCTGCGACGCTTCAGAATTTTTGAGTCAATGGTAAAAATATCAGGGTCCTCCCCCATAAGTACCGCAAGCTGGACAAAATTTGCGATCTCCCCCCCCCCGTCCCCCATTTTAAAATTGAAGGTTTGCTGGTCATGCCTTGACTCAATTTCTATAGCAATTGGACTTTTCCTTTTCTTCAATGAGGCAAATTTGAATTCAGAATTCAGCCCTATTATAACTTGAACTTCATATGACATTTGACCTTGTATGTTTGACCCCCCTGAGGTTTCCCACGGGGCATCTATGAGGCCCATTTCCTTTCTTTCTTCTTCCTGCAAACAATTTGACTTTTCTTCTCGAACAGAAAACTTTCTCCAAAAACTTTAAACCTTTGACAATACAGCAGTCCTCAAATTGTTGTTTCTCTTGTCATAACAACACTGCATATATTTGCTCGCATTTGACATTTTAATATGTAACTTAAATTCATCAGGAATTTAACACCTGCATCCCTACATCTTGTCTATCATGTCATTGTTGAAAGTGATTCAACCATGATGCACATTGGTTCATCAGGATTAACAACTCTGCACCCCATGCATCTTGTCTATCATGTCATTGTTGAAAGTGATTCAACCATGATGCACATTGGTTCATCAGGATTAACAACTCTGCACCCCATGCATCTTGTCTATCATGTCATTGTTGAAAGTGATTCAACCATGATGCACATTGGTTCATCAGGATTAACAACTCTGCACCCCATGCATCTTGTCTATCATGTCATTGTTGAAAGTGATTCAACCATGATGCACATTGGTTCATCAGGATTAACAACTCTGCACCCCATGCATCTTGTCTATCATGTCATTGTTGAATGGGATCAACCATGATGCAGAGTGGTTCATCAGAATTAACAACTGCAAAACCCCATGCATCGTGTCTATCATGTCATTGTTTATAGGGATTCCACCATGATGCACAGTGGTTCCATCAGGAATTAACAACTCAGCACCCCATGCACTTGTCTGTCATGTCATTGTTGAATGGGATTCACCATGATGCACATTGGTTCATCAGGATTAACAACTCTGCACCCCTGCATCGTGTCTTCATAGTCTTGTTATAGGGATTCAACAATGATGCCATTGGTTCAGCGGAATTACAACCGCTGCTGTCTGCAGTCGACGCATCGGTGATTTTTTATCACACTCGGATCGGTGTCAGTGAGGATGATGTAGCGCCCGAGGCAAGATGTTAACGTGCGCCCCCAGCTCGTAGCATGAGCAAAAATGGGATCCGGGGATACCCTTAGGGCCCCTTATGTCCCCGAGCAAAGCCCCTTACGGGGTCCAGGCAGAGCCCCCGGAAGCTCTTGGTTTTTTAGCAGTGTTTGAGTGTCTCGAGAGGTCTCAGATATCTTCTGGAAGCAGATGAAACTTACTGGCCCCTGGAAGAGGTCCAAGGGGCTTCTCCCCCAGAACTGTCTGGTTTTAACATGTTTGAATTCCTTCAGAAAGTCTCAATGATCCTCATATCCCTGAAGCAAAGGATTTCTATACTGCCACCTGGTGGGAGTCCATGGGCGAAGATCCCCCGGAAGCTCGGAAGAGCTATCATTTCCCCCGAAATATCTCATTATCTCAAAAGATGAAAATTCTGGCCCCGGGCAGAGGTCCAAGGGTCGGATCCCCCGAAGCTGGTCGGGTTTTAGCAAATTAGCAGTGTGGTGCCTTCGAAGAACTGTCGTTATCTCTTTATCCTGAAGCAGATAAAACTATAACACTGCCCCTTGTGGGGGGTCCAGGGGTCCGGATCCCCTGGAAGCTTCCGAGTTAAGCAATAAGCATGTTTGAGGAGTTCGGATAGCTCTCATTATCATGAAGCAAATGTTCTATACTTACCCCCTGGCAGGGGCCAGGGGGGGCGAAGCCCCTGGAATCTCTTCATTTTTAGCAAGTTTTGAGTACCTTCAAAGGCTGTCAATTATGAACTATTGGCCTATTGCCTGTGACAGTGGTCTCATTTTATTTTTCCCCAACGTCATTTGTTTGGCGGCCCCCTCTCAGTTGGCGCCCGGGGCATCTGCCCCGGGCCTTGCCCCTAGCTACGCCCTGCGGTGGTTAAAGCTGCTCTCGCAAGATGAAAAATAATGGGCCGTGGGAGCATCATTTTCAATTCCTGATGAACAACTGGGCATCAAATGGGTCAACCCTAAATACACACAATTTTTAGAATTTGAGATTTTTGCACAGTTGTGTTTTGGAATTGTCCAATAAGCCATACCTGGGAATTATAATGTTTCAAAAGGTGTTTTTCATAAAGTGTTTTGTAATTAGAATCAGCATCCCCACCGTAATTTAACAGCGGAGTTGGCAACACCAAATTTCTGCCCATCCATTATGAAATAGTCGCCACCTCACACAATAACCTCTAACTTTGACTTGGCTGAATCAACAGAACAACTAAATGGATGACTATTTCATATTGAGACACTTTCAAGGAGGCACTGTATTATTGAGAAGCCTTATTAATTAATGATCCTCATTACAAAAGGTCTTCTCTTGTGATACATAAGACAAGTTTTAGATCTTAACCATTCACAGCTATAGTTTACTAACCATTTACCAATGCACCTCTGCAAATATTAATTTTGTTGAAAAAAATTGGGGAGAAAAAAAATAAAAAAAATGTGCTGTTGTTTGCTTTAACAAATCTTTTTGAAATAACCATTTTGTTATAGGTCTTTTTACATGGTGGTGCAAAAATGGTAAAGTTGACCTTTTTAGATACCCGTATATACACTTTGAAGGCAGTCTGGAAACTTATTTGTGCATTGGAAAAGGTCTATGTAAAGACGCTGTTCGTCCTTTGCCATGTATTGACCTTTTTGGAATTATGCTGGCCATTTTGTCCATATCACTAGAGTTATTTCATTTATTTGAAACCGTGGCCTGAGTCACATCCAAACCGGGAGGCTGCCCTAGCAATGAGAGGCAAGAAACGTTGCAATACTAGTGTTCAAACAGAACCAAAATGGGAAGAACCTTTGTTGGCATAAATATGTATATTTAATTTCAAAAGACCATTCCTTGTAAAATCATTTTTAAAATTTTTGTTTTCATCTGAACTTTTAATCACCACTACTAAAAATAAAAGGGTATGGTGTTACATAGTATCATTCTGGCAAATGGCAAATTGAATGCTGTAAATTTATTTTACAAGAAAAAGATAGTATTTTGTTCTATTTGATTATCATGAGCTAGAGTAAAACCCCCCATTTTACTTTGAATCTAATTTGGATCCCCACTCCGTCCTAATGTATTCCTACATGTACCCTTTGGACATGAGGTGCAGGTGCCATATACTTCCAGTTGGATTCAACATCTACTTTGAATAGTCAGGCAGCAGACTCCAAATACCTTTTGGGTCCATTCAACAGAGACAGCCAATTACTATGATTATGCATGTAAGGCTCACATCTCTGTACATGGGACCGACTACAATGCACCCCCTCTGGAGATGGGTATTCATATTTAAAATGGATCATGGATTAAGGCGAGTGCGTACAAAATCCAGGGGCATTCGGTGACAATAGTACTCTTTTGTAATAGACACAGCAATTGCTTCAATTTAGGGTGTTTTGGTGTTGCCTACCTTAGCAGAAAGAACCCATAGGATCCCTTTGTTCAACTTTTTGTTGTCCTTGATGATGTTGGAGTCTTTTACGTGTTGTTGTGAAAAAGGTTTAACATTTGCCTGTAATATCTGCATACTTCAATAGATTTTAAAACCAAATAGAGTCATAGCTATAGCCACATGGGATCATACACGGTCCAAAGATTACATACTAATGTCAATAGGTCATGAGTCAAGTTGTAATTGAAAAGAAAGTTCCCTTGAACCAACTTGTTTAAGGAATTATTCACAGAAACCCGCAGTTGAAGCAAAGGTCACATATATCAAGGTCAATATATCAGGCCTACCATTCACAACGTGATGAAAGATACACACAGTCCTGAGGACCATAGGTCAATTTTGGTTGCACGTTTGCAGAATTTCCCCCAAATGGGATCTTTGAGTGATTTTTTTTTTGTTTTTTGCAAAATTTTCTAAGACCAATCTGGTCCTTTGTGAAATGGTAAACAAAACTGAAAAAAAAAAAAATTGGGGGTCTTGGTGACATATAAAAGTTAACAAAATCACTGGGGTCTTTGGGTGAATGTTCATATAAATGGGTCTTTGGGTGAAATTTTTCAACAAATGATATGGTCTTGGGTTACAACAGACGAAAATGGGGGTAATTAACAGCCTTACATACAAGTCACCTGCAAAACGAGAGTCCCTCCCCTGGGTGAATCTCCCTGGCCATAAGGCGAAAATTGGGAATGTGTTAGGGACATAGTACATTTGCCTTCTTCAAGTCGTTGATTCAACATGTTTCAACCATTGTTTTATCCATTGTTAACTTTATGCACTGGCCTTTATATGCATGCAAATTAAGCCACATCCTATGGTACAACCATCTTTGAATCAATGCCGCAATTTACTTCTACACACTGACCATCAGTTGCGTACCTGACCGGGGGGGGGGGGGGGGGGCAATGTGGCCCCCTCTGGTCTCGAAAAGGGTGGACGATATGGACCAAATATGTATTTTCATCCCTCTTTTTCGGACAATTGGGACCAATTTCAGCCTAAATTTGGGCAAAATTAGAGTAACCCTCGCATTTTTCTCGCGCTATGCGCGCATTTTCGTCAGTTCAGACTTAATTGAGCAAATTAATAACCGGGACGACTACAATTTTAACACCCCCTCTGCGGACGACTTGGAAATCTGCCCCCTCTGGATCGACTGCCTCGGTACGGCACGGACTGACATCAACAACTCAAGCAAAAGCAATATTATTCTGAAGATCTCTGTATGCAAGGTTTGGATTTATTCTTTTGGAAGTGAATTCATGGTGTGTCTGTTTTGTCTCAGACCTTCCTCTTTCTTTTTTTGTTCCATTTATAAGGCCTAAGGAATGCATTCAGATTTAACATCCAAAGCATCACTGCATTATAACTTATCAAAATCATTAAACACAAGGCGCCCAACAGGATTTTTTTGGGGGTGGATCTTTGAAAATTTGATTTTTTTTTGGGAAAGGTACCTAACTCCTTGAACTGGTCCTTTTTT
This sequence comes from Ophioderma brevispina, assembly GCA_023653785.1. NCBI lineage: Eukaryota > Metazoa > Echinodermata > Ophiuroidea > Amphilepidida > Ophiodermatidae > Ophioderma > Ophioderma brevispina. The sequence goes on from JAMKCH010003126.1 coordinate 30,491, forward strand.
TTGAACTTTCTTACATTTTATCACCGAAAAAGTGTACTTTCTTGTCAAAATTCTCTTAATTTTGGACCTTTTTATCGAAAACTTCAGCAAAAAGTGGACCTTTAAGCCCCTTTTGGTGGATTTGGGGGTGCACCCCCTCATCCCTGCATACGGGCTTTGAGTAAACAGTCCCGCTGAAATGAATCTGACCAACAAATGTCAAGTACATATATGAAATAAATTCCACTTAAAAAACACACATTTTGCAAAATAACACTACACAATCAATACCATGTTTTCTCATTTTCAGTGAAATACCACTGTCAAATTTATTGTGGAGAATCAACACAATAGGATCTTAATTGTATTATAAATTGTCTTAAATAAAAAAAAACCGAAGTTATTACAGAGCATAAGAACCACTTTTACAATACATGACATCATCATAAAAAATGCTTTAAACTATGTTAACCATGAAATTATGCCTAATCTATGTTCACACCAGAATACCTTTAAGTTTGAATATTTAATTGAAATCATTTCAAAATCAACAATATGCAAAGACCAGCATCAGTTACTTTCATACCACATAACTTGTTATATTTTCATGGTGAAAGGCTGACACTAGTCACCGATTAATGTTAGCATTTTGTAGCATATGCATTCAAGCCGCTTCATGTGTTCACAATTGCAGCTGGGAAAGTGCTGCCATGCACATTTTATGACTTCAAATATTCCTGCTAATGGTGATGTCACATGTTAAAGATTTGTTCTAGAGGTTCTGGAAACAATGCATGTGCACACCATATATGTTATTATATTATCTGGATGCATCGACTGATAACAATCGCTTGCATATGTATCTATTTTGCCAGGCTGCTATATAGAAATGATTCTCCATCACTCGCAATTTCTTCTGTTGGGTCAATCAGTACATTAACTGGTACAGGGGTATGTAGTAATAAAGGCAGCGTACCATTAAACATTTTTATCTATACAAGTGAAGAAACCCAGGGATTGAAAATTTTAATAAAAATCCTTCACCAAATTGAAGCCTTCTTTTTGTCAGTATTGTTGCTTGAGATGAGGGTGCTGTAACTTAAAATGTTCCCAAATGTACTCATCGATGACAACATGACCCCATTCACATTGAAAGGTTTTTTCTTTAGAACAAAATTGGCGGAGTTGGTGATTTTGATAGATTTGGATTAAATTAGTGTAGAAACACAAAACAGTCTTAAGTTCTGTTACCGTGACTGTATACTTGTGATGTGTCTTTCCAAAATAGTCTGGTCATCAGCACCCATGGTGTTCATGAATAAGAAACAGAAATGTTACAGGAAAAAAAAGTCTATTCTAATCTATACTTTGTCTTGGTCTGAAGATGGAGTGACGATTCGCGCATACACCCAGTGCCACCTTTCAGATGCAGTGCGCTTGTGCTCTAGCGTATGGCGCGCGCTGAAAGTCAGTTCAATATATACGCCCACATCGCTATTTCGTTTCCTTGCTTTCATGGGACGAGTATAGGTCGAATCCATTGTGTCAAGCAGAATTATCATGGACTGATTATGAGTTCATAAATTGGGCGGCTTCAACTTTTTTAAAAACGGACATTTTAACGGGTAGTGTTACTGGCCTGGCAAACCCTGATGAACACAACATAATTATGATACATACGAACATTGTTCTTTTTTTTTTTTTATAAACATAAACCAATGAACCTATTGTATTTTATGTTTGCATTAATTACAAGTTCACAATATAATTTTGTTTAAAAAGTAAACAAACTTAAATGATGTAATATTTATAGCCTCTTGCATTTCATCAAAAGGCGTATAGTTGGATAATATGGCATAGAATGAACCAAATTAAAAACAAAATAATCAGAAAGATGTTGTGTGGCTTTGCAAGTCAATTATTCAACACTACCCTGTGTGACCATCCTAACTCGCTATGACTGTGAATCCTGGTGCGACACAAACATGGAACGCAAAATACACGCATTTGCTACCCTCTTGCCTATAGGATATGGCTGACATAAAACGGAAAGACCGTTTCTCAAACACCATATATTCAATGACCAACACTGAGCCTCTCATCCACCTTGTAAGACAATCGCCAGCTAGTGTCCTCCTTGGAAACATCCTTCGTCTGCCCGAGGAAGAGCCTGCTAGAAATCGCTCTCTACATACCACCAACAATCATGGCAACAAGGAGACCTGACGCCACAGCCCTCTTTAGGAGCTGCCTCGCACAGGGGCTGCTGGGCAACGACAGACAGTTGACACAAGCGACGTCAAGTCCAACATGCTCAGCAGACTAGCCCCCCTTGCAAGCTCAGAGTGCGATAATGCGCAATCTGTCAAGAACTGTCGCGACGCCCGGAGATGACGGTAGTATGGGGACTATCAACACAGGTACAATCAGCCACCAGAACAAGGTTTATATGTCCGTCACGTGGCGGGGGTCCAACTATTGGGATGAGCAATTTTTTTAATGATCTCCCCTAGGTTCAATGAAGTTCAATAAGACAAGCGAAAGGCGATCCTGGGCATAGTTTCGATTTTGGACGGTCAATAAGACCCTCCCACACTTGTCACACAAATTATACCTTAGACTTCTTCGGGAATGCTCACTTCACTGATAAGTCCCGACACAAGGGTGTTTGTGTGTGGGGTGGGTAAATAATTAGACAAGCAGATATTTGGACCTACTCTTCTGAAGAAAGCCCAGTCTCATAAGCTGATAAGAAACACACTGAGACAGAATGAACCCCCAGAAAGTCCATTATTCTAGGCCCAAATAGGAATTTCAATCATTCCTACATATGCAATAACACAACCGAGCTTGGGGTATAGACAAAATTTAGTACAAAGATAAAACTAGAATTTCGCTGTATATCAACGATACAAGCCCACAACCTTTTTTTTTGTCATTTTATTTTGTTTACAGATGTTAAAAAGACTAAAGGCTCAACATTAACTACACTGATGACAGTATAAAAGGAAATCAGCATCAGCCCACAAGATTGTCCCAGAAGATTGGGCTCATAAACTTTAAATTGCATGTTGGTCCATGTTGTTGAGAATTTTGGAGGTTTCTAGTCATCAGAAAAAAAACAAAAAGTGTGGCCAAAGCCATTAATTACAAATTCTGCTGAATTACAAGATTCCAATTGACTTTGGACATTTTGAGATATTGGATGTGTGTTACAGGTGCATTTCGTGATTCTAGCATCTTCTGTTTTGTCATTTTGGCTAAATTATTCTAAAAAGCTTATTCCCAAAATTTCAGTCGATTCTGATCTTTTCGTTTTGGTGTTATGAGCAAATGTTCATATCGCAGGTCTTCCCATAGGACCACTGTTACTGTAATTCTGTCGGTTACGGACAGAAAATAAAAAATTGCGAATTTCTTGCAGAGACGAATGAATTTGCACGTCAGAAGATTGGACACACATACTATACTTCGCCCCCGATGGTTCAGATGATAACAACAATCTCAACTTTTTTTTAGGTTAAGTCGCGCGGGGAGGGGGGGGAGGGGACGAGACTGGGGATCAGAAATTGCCCCTTTAAGTTCACAAAAACAAAAAACAATATCAACCAAAACAAATTTTACTTGGAAGTGGGTGATGATTAATTAAACCATATGTACATTTTGAAAACCTAACACAAATTACAGTGGCGTAGCCAAGGGGGGTAAGGGGGGGGCAGAGTGCCCCCTCTGAACATAAATCTTGAAGGGAAATCGGGAGGAAATCAATTACATGGAGTATTCATGCTAAATCAGCCCCTTTCAGATCTTTTGCCTCTGACCGCGGAAATTTTGTTTGGGATGGGGGAGATGTGTTGCACGTACCTGGAAATTGCCCCCTCGGAACCACGGGCTGGCTACGCGCCTGAAAACTGAAATTATAAGTCATTTTGAACTTAGCAAAGTAAAATTCAAAAATCAATGTCTCCCCAAAAAACCCCCAAAAATATCAGTTAGAACTTGTATTCTCAGCTCAGGATTTTGCATTGCCCTTTTCAACATTAACTTAAAGGTGGGGGAAAAACGAGAGATTTCAAAGAAACAGGTTTCCGCTTAAAAATGTGAACATTCTGATTTTTGCCTGCTGTAAAGCTTTCCATCAAAAAATATCCCCATCTGAGGGGATATAAGACTGAGATATGTTTCCTATGTTACAACAATGTGAAGGACATCGGGATAAGGAAGAATGACGCCCCTCTATAGTTTCATAAGAAAGGAGGAAACTTGAAACGTTTTTGCATAATAAAGCGACATGCTCAAAGTTTACCTTTTTTGCTGGTTTCATAAAATCCCACTTTACATATAAATTCCACAAAAGGCGGTGTTATGTTAAATTTATAATAACAGGATTCAATGGACAATTTAAAATGTCCATATTTGAAGCCCTTTTCCACCCCCAAGAACCACAATGCCGCGTTCAGGATGTGCGCTGTATTATTTAGCAAACATATATGTGAGGCCTGACGTTTCGGGTTTCTTGGGGTGGAATTAGACCTATTTTTGCATTTTTGTTTCTGGGGGCCGGAACACTAAATGGAATTGCCCCAAAAAACAACAACCAACTTTTAATACAAAAACCATACCACATTCATATGTGGTGAAGGCTTGCTAATCTACCAAGGGCTCTGGTCAGTAGCATTGGATGAGCACATGTATCAACAGCTGATATTGCAAGTACTGGGTATCATAAATAATACTCAAATATCAGCGGGATGTATTGCTCAATACAATGGTGAATGAAAGCTATTGAACTGCGTCATGGGAATTCAGCTCATAGTGTTATAGCGCGGCTGGGGTCATGGGCAATTGTGTGTTATTCCAGGGGGTCTGGTGTGAGACGGTTTATATAATCCAAATCTTAGCAGCATAGGCTATATAGGTATTTGGGTATTGTTATACAGGGCTGCCTCATGTAGCCTCTTTGAAGCTTATGAAGGACAATAGGGTCTATCTACAGGCCGTCACGTACAAACCTCCCATGACAGCGGGCAGCTATGCAACATCTTCTGTTTCTCATATAAGTAATCAAAACGGTCATTGCAATGGAGGCTGTCTAAGGCTTGCTTGTTCAGAGAATGGCCCTGAAGTTTCTCAGACTTTTTCTCATTTTCTTGATACAAGTGGATTTGGGATAAAAAACACCTTGCGTTCATATTATAAAGTAGGGTGTCAAACACCAACTCAAAATTGATGTGATGAAATATAACTTATTTTGATTATAGAGCCTCCTTCTCTCCTTATCCGGCGATGTCTTTCTAATTCGATAGGAGAAATACGAAATCAGCCTAGGTTTGTAGTATTGCACTAAAGCAAGTCAAAATCACCGTTTCTCTCTCTTTTAAGACATTTCGGTAGCCAAATACAAAGTAAGAAGGATCTATGAGTGTCTAATCGTATGACAATCACTATTGGCACAATATCTGGGTGCCTCAAAATCTCTCCATGCACCTTTAAGTCAAACGAATATTGCTTCCTGCCTTTCCATTCCCCATTTTGAATTGAAGTATCAATATGAAATATTGACATGTTTGTTAACTATCTTTGAAAATTAAAAAACATAATTATTGCCAAGCGATATTTATACTCGGAGAATACAACAAGTGGAAAAAAATATTCAACCCTTTCAATTAAAGCAAAGCATATGCTTTGCCCTGTTCCATTTTCCCCCCGAGACAAACCTTTCGTGCCTAACATTGAAGTATTCAATATGAATAATCTGACATTGTTTCTAAAATATCTTTGAAATTAAAAAACCAAATTATGCCAAGTGATAGTTAGACTCGGAGAACACAACATTAGTGGAATAAATTAAAACATATTTAAACAGTGTTGTAGTATAATACTGATTCAACCTCCCCTGAACATCTTCATATGAAATTAAACAGCCTATTTCGACGAGGTTGTTTTATTGAATTTTTTACAAAAATACTGTGGCAAAACGAATGAGAATCAACGAACCACTTCCGCCCACTGTGATCTATACACAGGAAAGATTTACACAAAGAAAGAAACATACTACAGTTACTATTTGCTGGCTATTTGTATTTAATTGCCATAATAATCCATATTTTCAAGGCAGATAGTAGTAAATTATTATCAGACACTATTATTTTCTATCAATTACAATATACAGAGTAGAGTAACAGAATTTCCTTGTTTTATCTACGCATTCTACATACAATGTGTGAATGGGTAAAAAGAAAACAAGGAATAGTTACAGTTATTATACAGATTGGGAATACATTTATGACTATACTATTATTAATACATCCAGCGCAAATTTGTTTTACTAGTTTAAAGACGTCATTTATGTGAGAGAAATTGTCGATGTTGCTAGGAAAACCGATATTGATATCGCATTGCTAGAACAGAATTATTGGATTTTATCACAGAGAGGAGCTCAAATTAGCACAGGCAATCAACCCAGGATTAGAACAGGCAATCAACCCAGGATAGCAAGGGCAATCAAAAACCCAGATAGCACAGGGCACTTCAAAACCCAGATTAGCACAGGCAAAAAACACAGGATAAGTGTTCAGATTTTGGCGTTCACTTTGTTGAAAAAAAATTTATTTACCCTGCTAACTGCACAGTTGTAGCTCGCTCATCCTGGAACTTAACTGGGTAAAGCTTTTGAGTGGTATGTTTTTGGTGCCTGACAATCTCTTAAATTCTGCATATAAGGAATGCTGGTGGTAACGTGTGTTGTACAAGACAAGAATTACCTGAGTGAGCAAGAGTGAGCGGACAAGATAGCTCAATAAGGTAATTAGCGCCTCGACTCCAGTGCTTTATTGCTCATCCATGGCGTTTATAGGAGTTGCGTTCGAGCCATGTGAGATTCAGCTCTTTGTAATTTTCCTGGACAAGAAATTAACCTCGCTTAGTGTCACGATTTACCCTGAGATATTTGGGAAGCAGTGATTCCGGATGCTGCAGATGGTTATCTCGATTTTGGTATGTTGCTGATAAGGGAAAGCGCCTGATTCCGATCTAGGTGGGCCATCCAGTGAACTCAGGGACCATTGTGAAAAAGCGCCTGAGGCCAATAGCATAGGCGCTTATATAAATTCTGCTATTATTATTATTATTATGTAACAATATTTTTATGGGGATTATGGGGGGGGGGGTGCAGCAAGAATTGTCTGGCATACATTCAACGGTGTTTTTGTAACAAGAGCGACGGATTACTAATTTGACAAGAATAGAAGTGCCTGACAGTGAGCACTGTAACAATGTTTCATGGGGCATTATGGGGGGAGTTCAAATGGGGGGTAATAACTTCCTATTCATGATTTTAGCTCTACTTTCATATTTTATTTGCGAGTAGGTTAGTAGAGGGACAAGGGTAGAGGGAGGAAGCTCATCCCCCTTCCCCTAGTTATGCCCCTGTAGGGAGTCCTTACCATGAAAACCTATCCATGATTCATGGCACTCCATCTGAGCGGCACCATAAGGATGATTGTATTTATACAGGATTCTATGCAAAAAAAAACGTTATTTAATTTAAGACACAGTGAATGGGTTACCTCAATGTCAGATGTGTTGAGTCCATCCCATCAATGCTCTAGTTTGGGGAAATTTCACATCACAATATTAGGTCATGTGATCCACAAACTCATAAAACTCTGACGTTCATACTACGCTTTAACAAGCAAAATGCTAGCAATTAGGGATTTTTTAGAAGGAATGTGAAATTTGTTCTTGTGGTTCTAAAAATCTTGAACCCTTTTGATCCCTTATTGAATGGATGCACTTGGGTTTGGAACAAAGTCAAATTTTCCAATCAGAGCCAACATTTTCTAAAACAGTATTGGAAAAATTAGTCAAATTTCCTCAATCTAAATGCCAAAGGGTCAATCAATCACCAATACGGGGAACATTTGCCACAGATTATCAGTTCATTTTCAGCCTCTGGAAAGGCCTTACATATGGAAATTTTAATTTGTCCATTGAAAAGCCTGTATTATAATTTAAATAAAAACCGATTTTGGGAATTTATGTAAAGTGGAGTTTTTGGAAAACCAGCAAAAGGTAAAATTGAGCATGTCGCTTTTATGCAAACGTTTCAAGTCATACGTTCTCATGAAAACTATAGAGGGCGTCATTCATTCCTTATTCGGCGATTTGTCTGTACGGATATCCTAACAACGCCCGTCTAGGAGCGACAGTACGTGATCATCTGCCACGCCCATTGATTGGAATTATTCTTTCATCGGTACGCGGTAAGTGCGAGCCGGGTTGGCTTTCTCCGAAGTTGCCAATCCTTAAATAATGGACTTAATCAGCGACATAATGGTAGCAGTCGCGTTTAAAAGTTTGATGGACACAACCAGACCACTTGCAAACAAAAGGTGGGGTGGGAGTGCTTGCCTTTCATTATTTTCTTTTTGTTTTAAAAACTGCATTCCCATTAACTAATAACCAAATTGAAAGCTACCAATCGACACACAATACTCAACACAGGTGGAACCAACACACACATTAGCGGGTAAGGGAATTGAACATCACAATCGGCATCAAAAACATATCGCAGCAAAGCTGAAATGGTCGGATACACCACATTCTAGTTAGTGATCATTAAGCACTACAAACAATCATCCCAAAACTCCACTGCCACCACCAGAAGCTCACCGTGCACGATGGCGACTTCGACAAAGGCTGACTGGTCTACCTTCAAAGCAAAATCAAAGAACACATGACAAACACCACCACAGAAAAACCAAACACTTCAAGAAAAGACTGACATACATAACCAATACATCACAACGCAGAGCAACTAAAGCCAATACCCAGAAGCACAAATTGGTCCGAACGTCGAAATGCGTTGGCTACTACATGATTCAATAATAAATAACAAAGAACGATGGTGGTAAATTATCGATCAAACACCACAGACAATTCACCAACAGAAGAAAACAACTAAAGCAAAACGTTCAGCAGCCATTCATTAGCATTACATCGCAAAACATGTCAAGAAGCAAAAACAAAAACACAATTTGGGTCAAATGGACCAGAAACACTCAACGAACAAACAACAACAGCAAAAGTACGGTGGCAACGTGTTAAAATGAATCGGCGGCTGCAGGACTTCTACCACTCGACAACCAGATCCAACAAATAAAGCTGAAGAAGAAATGAGGAAAAGTTCGCCGACCGCTCCAGCTCACACAAACCGCTCACACAAAATCCGCCAAAAAACATTCCCCAAACCCTAGCAGACACTCGACACAAAAACAGGCAACCAGCCGCCATAATAACCAAGAAACACCCACAGGACACTCCATTCACCATACATGAACTCAACTACAGCAAACTGAACATGGACAAGACACCACTCCCGGCGATGATCATTCATTTCGTTTTTCAATGGTTCGTAACGCCCCAGATGTCCTAAAAAACTTTCATTCTCGATGTAATCAATCAGTCATGGGACAACATGAAATCCGGAAACGTGGAAAAAAAAAGCCACCTCGCGCAATACCAAAAACCAGCCAAAAAGACGCTTTCAGACCGATATCGCTCTTTCAGCATCAGCAAAATTATGGAGTCTATTGGTTCTGCGGCGAATCAATAGTACAGCCAGACCGTTTCACCCCAACCTCCTTGGGTTTCGGAAAGGCGTAGGAACGGAGGACGCAATCGCGGCACTAATCAACGAAATTCCAGCGCAAAGAACTCCAAATCACGTAGCAAAATCACATCGGTTTTTTCTTGACCTCGAAAAGGGCAGTCGAACGCGCCAACAAGATACTCAAAATATGTAAAAACCCTTTGCGGTACAACTCCAGTGTGTTGTTTTTAAAATACACTCGTGTTTGAAAAGTACCGAACATTGCTGTAAAAATCAGTGTAATTTGGATTGAATTATCGGGTAATATCACCGTTACATTCCACCATACCTTTTCGTGCTTTACTAAACGTAAAATATTTAATGTAAAATGTAGTTATGAATAATCACAATGGGAAATATGTAAAAAAAAGAATACAAGGATGTCAGGCATTTTATTAATAAATTAATCAGATTATGGTTCCAATGTAAAAAGAAGTTCAACAACAAGAACAAATTCAAAAGACCATTTATTATAGCTTTCTTAATACTGTATTTTTCCCTTTCTTTTTGGGGGAAAAAAAGGGATTGATCAAAGTCCGAGATTTTATAAAACAACAACGGTGCTTGTCTACATTAAATGAGTGTTTTAGCAGATTAGCGTACAACAGAAAGGTGGATTGTAGTACTTTAGAATATATTGTATTAATCAATGCAATGCCGAATGATTGAAAATTATGCAAAAGAAAATCGACCTTTAATAGACACTCGTCATTCGGCAGTTCATGTAAGATATAGAAATAAATTACTTCCGTTCAAGTAAAACAATTCAAATTAATTATGATATCAAACACAAATTCCAAACCAATTTGTCAACATTTTTAGGAAAACAAGTTTAATGATTTCAATTTGATGGGCGAAAGAAAATATGGAGTTTTCAAACCAAAGGTTGTAACAAAGGAGCGCAACGTAAGATTAATTGAAAGTAATACACAAAATATATCCAACGAAAGTGTTGCTCATAAAATTTTTAGAAAGAAGACATGTATTGGATGAGATGAATAAGGGTATAACAGTCAAGTTTTCAAACCAATTAAATTAACAATAGAAGAGAAGGTTATGTGGGTTTTAAAGAGATCATTAACAAGACAAGAAAGAGTGTACGGGCGCTGGCAGATAGCCCGGAAGTCGAAGTGACCTGGTTCCTCTTCTCTGGCCATGTCGGCGGTTGCCCGCGGTGATCCTGTCCACAGGTATATTCTGACATCGTGGTTTCTAATCTTTTTCACACTTGTTCTAGCTGCCCTCTTTTTCTTTCTCGTATTGCTCTTCTGCCGAAATGGTACTTGCCAAGTTTTTCTCCACAATATTAATATGTGTGTGTTTGTGGGGGGGGGGCGCCCCCACTGGTTATGCCACTGTCCGTCAACCCTAAAATCTTTCTGCGTCGGCCCTGCCTCGAGCATATGATTATCTCATTACAGTTGGTTGTTTGAATCATTGCAACCTATTTGTCAATAAATAAGTGGCTGCTTCGCCCCTTTAAAAAGGCGGCATCCAGGTGGCAGTAGCCCAGAGTGACATCTATAGTCCATAAGCATGTCATTGGGTTCAGATTAGCGATAAAGCACGGTCAGGGGAAAGTCAGCCCGGTCAAGGAAAATTCGCCCCAATTGGAGGGTATAGCGTCCGATCAAAGGCTGATTTTGCTCTCAACATTTTCCGATTTTCCTCAATTTCTTCCAAGGGGGTACTCTGCCCCTATCCCCACTATTTCTTCATGCTTGACTATAGTCACGTAACTTAGTGGCCTTTCCTCT
>JAMKCH010003127.1:0-37802 GCA_023653785.1 Ophioderma brevispina
GCTGATAGAGCCAATTATGCATAGTAATTAGCTCATCTGCATTTACCACCCTTGGATTCACCAACTTTCATTAAATTACGGAAAATCTGTTTTGATGATAGAGCAATTATGCATATTAATTAGTTATTTTTTTCTAAAATCACACAATTTGAATCACCCAATTTCATAATACGGAACACTGTTTTACAAAAACAATAAAAATAAAAAACCAAAAAAAACATAAAAAAATGTTAATTTACGGAAATAATTATGGCAGGCATATTTCGGACTTTGTTTGTTCGTAATTTAATACGGAAAAATTGCTGTTAAAATAAACATTTTTCCATAATATGAGACAAAGTTCTGTAAAAATGACTGTTCAAATTTCGTTAATTGACAGAATTTCTGTAAAATTTACCCTAAAAATTGGACTGGAAAATACTGCTGCCAGAAATTTCCGTAAATTTACGGACATTTTTTTAATATGTGCACAATGATAGGCTTTCATGCAGCAAAGGGAATTTTGTGTATTGATGTACCATTCAAGATATAGCAATTACGCTGGACTTTGCATATTTAATTAGCTCATTTTCATTACTAATTTGCGCAAAATATGCCCAAAATCTAATCGGATCGATGTTACTTCAACCCTCCTTTCCATAAAGTTACATCATTAAGGGACCCTCTTACCTGGAAAAAAAGCGAGTGCACCCTAAAGGACTTACGGAACGGAAAAACTCCATACTATACAGAAGCCTTGTTGACATTTTTCTTAAATGATATGCAAATTAGATACTTAGAATATTGATGCCCAAAATCTAATCAGGGTAGAGAACGCATCATCTCGCTCCTTTCACCAATTTATCAGTATCGTAGCCATTAATTGGAACTCCAGATAAGCTTTTTACACAGACAGACAGACAGACAGAAAAGTGATTACTATGTCTCTGCAGAACAAAGTTCAGGCGAGACAAACAGAACTCAAGATAGATGCGTGTTTGAGAACAGTGGTGGCGTCAGGGGAGGCACTTTTTCCCCCCATGCCCACCCCCCCAAAAAAAAAACATCACAAAATTTTGGTAAAATCAGCGATTTGGGGCCAAAATTTCCAAATTTTCACTTTGGCCCCGCGCCCCAGTCGTCTACCTCCCCCACCTCACCACCACTATAGTGCTGCAGCTTCAGGTGAAAATAGGGCCTTAGATTTCACAAACCAGGGCCGGAATTAATAACATTTTGCAATCATAGCTAAATTGATCATTGGGTTGTCACGTTGTAGTTCACGAAAACAAACGTGATGAACACAAAAATAAAGGTGATGGCCAATTTGCATAAATACAGCATTTTTGCAAAAGGGGCCGCCATTCATTTTAAAGGATAAAGCACTACTATGGTGACTAGGGTCGGAAGGTATGTTTGTCTGGGTCAAGGGGTTCATTCAATATACAATTTGCCAGAATTGGTTATGGTCATGGAAATGTATATACACGGTTATTTTTTCAAGATGGCCCACGACATCTCGTTAATGAAACCCGTATATTTCTTTAGTATTTAACCTAGGAAGGTGATTTTGGGGTTCGGTTCTTGTTTGTCAAAATGAGTTGTAGTGTTTTCTTGGTCAAGGAGTTCAATAAGACTATTCAAAAAACTGTAGATGGGAATATAAAGGTTGATTTTTTTGGATTTGTCAATTTTTTTCCCAAGAGTGTTAACTTACTGCAATGTCAGGGCTTAATGCAGCAAAGTGGTTGGTTCAATATTAACCCAGATGCTTGATAATAAGGGATTAGCAGCGTTAATGCGAGAGAATCGAAAAAGGGGGAAATGAGGTTTTTATTATAAATCAGGGAACAGTGTGTACAATTCCATCATAACTGCGTATGTAGAAATACACCCCATAAATAGAAAAAAAACGAAGTATTTGAAGAAAGGTCAACCGTTCCCGCATAGAATACAGCGGACGGCGTCTCAAAATCTCACAAACAGCTGATTGTAGATACACCAGAACAGAATGAACAAAGATCCATACAGGTTGTGCAACTGTATGAAAATGGCGCACAATCACACGCTGAAAATCTGGGCTATTCACAGGGAAAGGCCTTCTGTTGAATTATCGCAAGTTCGGAATTTCGATACGCACGATAGAAATTACAGAATCAGATAAAAAGTAGCCTGCTTTATTACTCACGGATTTAAGGCACCGCTTGCAGGTTATATCGCATATCAGGCAAGTTAACAAAAATATAAAACTAAAGGAATTTTGATTTATTTTTTCGATTGTTAGGATTAGCAAATCAGCTGCTCATCCCTTACTCCCAGCACAGAATCTCGGTAACTCCTCCTTAGAAACTTCTAACTGCGCTTTATGCCCCTATGATACGAAAAAACCCAAAACATGACTACAATAGGTGGCAATGATGACATTTAATTGTTCCGAAAAATGCGGCCCATTACTCTTGACATATCTGAGCAAACACTAATGTTGTCTATTCACATAACAAGGCCTAAATTATCACAATTCCATGCAATTCCAAATAGGTTGGGTGAATACATATAGAGTAATCATGGGAGTCAATTTTTGGTGTCCACAGTGGTAGTCCATGAAAAAACATGACTCACGACTCATTGGACAGTTTTGAGACTCGGGCTGTGAAAATCCCTTGACCTAAAAACATCCCTTTTGTCACCAAGAATCGTCATCCAGGTGGCGTATAGCTGAGGTTAATAATTGGTTTGATTTTGTGCCTTTTTCTATGTTGAACCATTTGGAAAATAGTGACGTATGAAACTTCATTACTTTTAATTGTATTACCTGACGTTTTTGAGAGTAGTTTTATTGAACTCTTGACCCAGAAAATGTTGAGTTTGGACACCCACAATCTCGCGTTCAGTAGGCGAAGTGTAGACTACGAAATGTAAGTTGTGCCAATAAAATTCACTACTTAAATTATCGTGACACATGCACATTTTATAATAGTTTGTAGGAATAGTTATATTAACTCCTTGACAGGGGGGCAGAAAACAACTTTTTTACAACACCACAATTGTCTTTTAGTGTTTTGGCTTTAAGATGGCTTACATTTTGGAATAGCTCGTATGCATAAATGCCACCAACTTTAATTTTGTCATCACCTCTTCATTAACTCCACATCCCTACGGGTCCAAGTGTAGCATGATGAAAAATGTTTTTATTCCGCCCCGGTAGCAACCTCCTAAAATGGTTGGTGCTGCAAGCGCTACTACTCCCCGAAATAATAATCTGGTGCAGCCCACTGCTTGAGACACTTGTACTTGGGTCACCGTACAAGTTGAGATTAACCGTTCCTCTGATTTCGCGTTCATATCGCGTATAACATACATGACCCATCCCTAATATTGTTCAGGGCTCAACTGCAATCTACATAATAAGTCTTCAATGCTCTTACCTTACGCTTACTTGGTTCCAACTCATTGTATAAATGGTGTTGGTGCTGTAGCTTCGTCAAGGGACTCAGGCTATGCGTACGCATCCGCTTCGTCGCGCCAATTGTGTGTAACAACGAATTATGTTCTGATAATAATCGTGACAGAGCCTAATTATTTTTAGGTGTGAAATTCACTGGTATTGCGATCACTAACACATGTAATTTCTTTCATACTGAAGGTTTGTATCAATTGTATGCTGTTCTAGCTTTTCAGTACCATTTTTCAAGTTACAGGAGTTTAAAAATCGTGAAAAATGTGTGTCAGAAAAAAGTGTGTCATGTGTGTCAGAAAAAGTGGGTCACCTTATGGAAACACCCTTTTGTTATAGCAAAATCTGTTGTCAGTGTCGGCGGTGTTGTCGGTGTCTGGCCGTCTGTCTCAACCTACCTGTAACCCGCCAGACTCCTGATACGATCTAAATGACACTTGCACAACAGGACCTTAGTATCTACCGCTACTTGCACTGCGGCAGACAGATCTGTAGGCCAAAGGTCAAATGATATACTGTGTGTATTTCGGATGTCTACGCTCTTATTCCCGAGAAAACATGTATGTGCTAACGCTTACAAGTTTTCCGCTCTTATTCCCCAAGAATTCTGTGCAAAGTGTCTCTTAACATACTCACTGTTTTTCAAAATAACTGCAAACTTAAACTTCTACCAGATCCCAAAATCCGAATTTGACAAAACTTGGTGTATGGGTAGAGTATTTCTTCAAGTATTTCTTGAAAATCTTGGATTATCGAATGAACATCTTGGATTTTCGACCAATCAATTTAATCGGGGCGGTGATGACACTCCATAGACAATTACAAGAGCTCTGAACTTCCAGATAAAAATAACAGAATCTGAAGTGCTTTTTCCTTTGCATACCGGGCGTATTTACTGAATATCAATAGCGCCATTTGCTGAAGTGGATGTAGTATAATGTACATCACTGGTCAATGATATTCTAAAGAAGAAATCGAATGATATTTTATTAATTTTGAAGAAAATGTGCAACCTTTACGATTGACATACCCAATAAATGTTAACTCTAGTATTTATTAGTATTTATGGTGAAAAAGTTGTTTACTTCGTCGATGTATGGAATTGCATTGACAATAATGTTCTTTGATCCCACAGCCTGATACCGAACTATAGGGGGCGCAATATTAGGAAAATAGGATTAGATAGGGTACGTATTGCAAATAAGGTGCATTGCCAGGACAGAGGCTTTTTTAATTTTGAATATTGAGCTAGGCTTTTGTTCTTTCAATCGTTTCGGCGATGCTAGTTATGAGAAATGGTCTATAAAAGTGCCTACTATGAGAAAACAATATTTACTCTCTTCACTATTTATTAAGATAAAAAACTTGTACTGATGCAAACAACTTTCCGGGGCTAGTGGTAAACTTACAGTTAAAATTTGTTTTATTTTCCTTTGAAAATTCTAAACACATTTGCCAATAAAATCAGGCTAAGGTAAAAATGAAATGTTCTTTTTCCCACTCCGGCAGTATAATTTCCAATCTGGTTTCTTTTTTTTTCTTCTTCTTCGCGAGAGCCATCGGTAAAAGCCACCTGCTCCAACTAATCGTATCTGTTGAATTCCTCAGGGGATTGTGTGGCCCCTTCAATCGGTATAGCAATGGAACACTGCGGCTTTCTTCCTTTCGTCGAAAAGACTTCGCATTTGGTTTCGTCCATACACAGTATTGAGAACTGAGTAAAACACAGATGTAAGAAAATCTTTTACAAACGTATTAAACTAAATGGTGGTCCTTCCTCTACGTTCTTTTTCTAATGTGATCCCGTTTGATGGATGCCCATAAGGGTAATCAGATAAACTAGCAACGGATCTTCACAAACAGTATGAAAATACCAGAAAACATGTGGATGCGTAGTTTGCCAATTGGGAGTCGCTCGTAACGCCGCCGTGTCTTAGCTTGCACGTATATACTGCATTACCCGGCGACCTTACAGACAAGGCTATTTTGGGTATAGTGCTGAAACAAATATGTTAATGAGAACACAGACAACGACGGTCCGGAAAGTGTGTAGTCTGTGTCACAGACTGCGAAAGCTATTTCTAAATTAGGCCTGCGGCGAGAGATTAACGTTATCAGTCCGTCTTAGCGAACGCATGCAAATGAAACTAACTCTCAAATATCTCCGGCACGACGGGGGTTCTATGGAATTTTTTTTTTTTGCATCAGAGGTCCGTTACTATGTTTTGTGTGGAATATTATCGTAATTGGGTCTGAACCTATAGAACCCTTGCGTAGAAAATTGAACGTTTTTGTCGGGTACTTCGTGGCTCCCAAACCGAAAAGTGAACACGCAATCGTACGGCGCTCCATTTCCCCACAATGCCTTTCGGTATTATTCCAGTCGTGAGAATTTTCAAACGCTGGTTTCAATTTAC
Organism: Ophioderma brevispina; assembly: GCA_023653785.1. Lineage (NCBI taxonomy): Eukaryota > Metazoa > Echinodermata > Ophiuroidea > Amphilepidida > Ophiodermatidae > Ophioderma > Ophioderma brevispina. The sequence goes on from JAMKCH010003127.1 coordinate 5,851, forward strand.
ACCAACTTTTTTTTCAATTTTAAAACGGGATTACCGGACCGCCGTACAGTAGACAGGTGGACGATGGGACTTTGCATCGCAGGACTCTCTAATCCTGACACCTGTACGAATTCGGCCAGTGGTGACTTTTAAATTTCAACTTTTAAGCACTCGTTAAAGGTGTAATACTTAGTTCGGCGGCTGTTGACAGCTCATCTAATGTGCCCGTTGTAATGAAATACAGTGTCCGTGTGAGTCATCTTATGATTGTCCCACCGCCCATCTATCCATTGTGTTCTCAATTGAATGCTGTGCGCATCATTTGTATCGGCACTGAAACCAAATAGCCTCGTCTACAAAGTCACGGTTTATTCCGTACATGTTCTATGGTAGCTAGGAACTCTTTATGGGGAACGCTTATTTTCTTTACACCGTTGTATAATAACTCATGGTCCTGCGATACTTCATAGTCCCGGGAACAATGGTGAACAATAGGGCAATCGATTCATTTTGACTCTTTACGCAACATTAGTTTCACGCTTTATGCCGTTATCGTCTATGGAGCCACGGACTATGGCTCCTACCAGACTATATCTGCTTTCACACCGGCATTGTGGAGCTAATTTTGACAACTGACGCGAAAATGAATACATTTCTGAAGTATAGACTTGTTTGCAAGACATCCTTTTAAGGCCAATGACATTGACTCTTCTTTCATGATATTTTAAAGAAATTCAACCAGTCTCTAAAATTCATTGAATACACACAGCATCTAGACAGAGCTGTCAACATTTCATAATATCGTGGGTTCTGCTTGACATTGAAAATTGTAGAGGACATCCTCAACTAAGAAAGTACCATAGGCGGTTTGCTGACCTTGAAAACAACGACAATAACAAACAAAAAACAAAAACATTTGGAGTATAACGCCCTCACCTGTCACAACAGTGTATCCACTTGGTGCCCTCGTTGAATGACATGTCCCATCCTGACAATTACCATTATCCCTACGTCACCTGGGCCGTATGCTGTGTTATCGTGTAAACAAGGTGCACCGAATAAAAGGTAAGATCATGACAATACATTTGGTCTATGTTTGCAATTTGACACACCTGTGCAGTCCTTTACGGATGTGTTATTTAATATGTATAGGGCTATAAAAGCGAGTATGTGTGTGGATCGTCTAAGGGTCACATAGAGGAAAGGGCATGCATTGGGTGTCAGTTGGCGTCCTCAAAACTCAATGCCTCTCAAACCAAAAGTCGATCAAACCATGTAAAAATATCAATTTTGAAAAATCTTGAGGGCGCAGTAGTTTTTCAATGTGCCAGTGTCTTTTAAGGTTGGATAACAATTTGTTCAGAGGATCTATTCAGAAGACTTGGCACTTGGGTTACTGTCATTATTTATGTTGAGGTTAAAGGTCACTTGAAGTGAAAGGTAAAAACATTGTCTTTAGTGTGGCAATTAAGAAACAATGAGCTATTTTGGTTACCACGGAATTGACGAAACATGTTTGCTTCGGTGAGGGATTGTGTAAGTCTGTATTATGGTCAGGTCAAAGGCCATTTAAGGTTATAGGCAGTCGTGTAACATAGGTTTTGAAGGATACCAGTTAAGAAAACAATGTCATTTTCCCCACATGTGTGGCCAATTGTCTTCCTTTTAGCAGGTTATGAATAAGGTGTACTCAAATGTTATTTGAGGTCATTAGCAATCAAATTCGCACGGGAAATTGATATCATGAACTGTTATCGTCAACTGGGGGAAAATTTTGCTTTGCTTATTTTGTTTTCTTTGGTCAAAACCTTGATATCATGATTACTTAGCTGAACAAACTGTTTTTTTTTTAAATTAATTAGGTTATTAATTACTACTATCAATGCCCTTAAAAATACCTTTTGATACAAGTGTAAGCAAATTACCGCATAAAACTGACCTGACAAATATGGCGTTGGCTACGAAAGCACTTGATGAAAACAATGAAATCAATCCTTAACGCTGTATAATTCACACTTTGCTCGTTTGACGAGTCACAACATTTTAGCGCCATTTCCGTTTCTTAAAAAACACGTTAGGATGTTAGAGGCAAGGTGCAACATACCAAGCCTTCTTCATAAATACCCGCTCTGAATTCGCAAGGAACTCATCCTGCATGTGGCTGTAACGAACGTTGTATGTATTAGTCCAATAATTTTATGATATGACCGAAAAACAATTGCAACAGAAACATCCTGGGTTAATATACTTGAAAATTGTCTAAAATTGGTTGTAAAAAGTGTTGTATATTGTTCATTTGGTTACATACTACTAGATAAAACTTGTATCAAGTACATTTGTTCACCTCACTTATAAATTAGTATACATTGTATCAACTGAATTGGTGCACATCACTATACATGTATGTGCGACATTATTCATTTTTGTTTTGAATATGCAGAATATCGCATCAAAGCAAAGTTGACAGTGGTTGAAGAGTACTTCACCACTGCGTGACATTATATTCAACCTGAGCAATAAAACTGAATAAGTTGAATCACGCTTTTGGTTATTTGTTGTTTGGTTTGAAGTTGTTGTACTTCTGTACAACAACTTCAAGGTTGCATATTATGCCCCACGCTCTCGGAACACTGTTGAGTGAAATATGACAGTGTCTATGTCCTGGGAAAGCCTAGGGAACAAAGGTATAAAGGGTATCCTTACATTCTCAAAGGACATTTGGATATTAACTAATTTCAATACTTTTCAGTGGTTATTAGAATATAGCTGTGACGGGGTGAGTGAATTTTGACATCCTAAACTCTGGGTCGATGTCTGTACGTGTAGAAAAAGGATGTGAAGGTGTAAAGATGACAGGTGAATCAATGGCAAACCTCTTAAACATATAAGAGATTCCTATATCCAGCTGGTGCCATCTTCATAGCCATTGTTGAGGGAGGTTATAAATGTAAGAATATGTCTCTCCAAAAAGACCAAACGGTAACATGAAGCAATTAATTAAAGAAATACGAAGGTCCCGATATGAGAGAATAACATTAATAGCAATGGCAATGAAATAAATAACATTATATAGCATGTTTGTAATAACATTAAAAGTTATACCAGAATAGCACGCTTCATGAATTTCAAAATTTGGGCTTTTTAGAACATTGGAAGAGATTATCACTGACATTGACTTGCACTTACTTGGAAAATTATAACAGGCACTCTTACTTCTAATGCAGAAAGAAGTCCAATAAATATAGCTAGACACAGCGAGATTGAATTCATTTTGATATACCTAAATAAGAAACAATATATCAAGCGTTATGTGGATAAATATTCATGGATTTTTAATGAGTTGCATTTCGGGCTGTCTTTAGCAAATCCTCTTATAGACAGCCCGTATGACAAAATTTCGAATTTGGAATAAATTTGCATAATTTAGAATAAATTAGCATAACTTCTTTTGTTATTATTACGGAATAAATCGCAATACAAAGGACAGCGTGGACAGAGCATTATTAATCGCAAAAAATGAACTTGCTGTTAGTAGGGTCATAATCAGGGGTCCCGTGACCATGGTAGAGCAAAAGGTTTCGCTTTGACGATGAATTTTTTTTTTTTTTGATTATTTAAAACAAATTATCTCTATGCCCCCTCCCAAACAGTGTGGGCAATCCCAGGAGAGTGAAAATCCAAAATGGCTGCCGTGGCCATCTAAAGGGGGGGGGGGGGGGGGGGGTGGAAATTAGAAACATGGTTTTCCTTGACAAGTAACTTACAACATTGTGTGTGTGCGTGCGTGCTTCGCGCGCGCGTGTGGCGGCGTGGTGTGTGTGGGTTGTGTGGTGTTTGTGTTGTGGTTGTGGGGGTGTGTGTGCGGTGTGTGTGGGTGTGTGTCTTGTGTGTTTCACGCCATACCCTGTTTCGGATCAATGTTGAATGGAACCAAATCCTAAACTCAACCCTTTCCAAGAATATTTTCAACTTGAATTATTCTGACAAGTCTAATCAAATCCACAATTCATGTAACAAATTTGGTGCAAATTTCAATCGAAAGGCCACCTCTTCCACCACCAGACGGACGTAAATATGGTGAGTTGAGTAATTCCGCCTTTGCCTAGAGTAGTGACAGATTCATAGTTTTCTTTTTATTTGTTGTTATTGTTTTGTTTTTTTTTTTGTTAATTCATCACCGTTGGATATACCCATTGGTAGTTGTTCATCATGAGCTCAAAAAACGGCGGGAAGTGGTATTCTTTCAAACCTAATCAAGGAGACCATTCAATATTACTTGAAATACCTGGTATTTATAAATAGTTTACATCGACAGAATGATCATTTGCAAATACTTGATAACCAAACTATATATAAATGATGATAAAACGATGGAATGTCACAATAAAATTTGCCACAAACAATTCAAAACGGTTAACATGAGATTCCCACAGTTCGGTTTAACTCAGATCTTGTTGATTATTTTCGCCAAGTAACACGTTCATTTTATAAAATATTCAATAGCAAGTATTTAAATACACGCATTCATAATCCGTTGCCACCTGGTGAAACACACACAAACACGTGTATATTTAAGTGGCGAACTAATACATAGAATAGCACAACTTTCCGCACTTAGAAAGTGAAAAGCGTCCCATGACGTATTTTTCTGAGCAAGTGATGCGCCATATTATCGCCTCTGTAATCTCTCAGGTATCTCTTTAATCTAACTTATTTCATAAGGTATAATCTTTTTGGGTAAACAAGTGAAATCGCTTTTTTTCATCTGATGAGATTGATTGCATAAGGAAAGATCGTTCTACTGTCCTAAATCTTTCATGGAATCGGCCGACCTTAAGTTAGAGAAAGGTAAAAGGTTTATCTTTAAAATAAAATATTTATGTGGATAAATAAAACAAATTGCGCAAAATCCTTGGTAAGTAATTTAAGCGAGATACGTATGTTAGTCATATAAAGGGCCAATATACAAAAGAAAATTGGGAAATTTCGTATTATACCCAGGGGGCAAATTCAAATTTGCGAAATCAAAACGTGTTTCTACCATTATTTTTAGCCATATCTATCATGATCGGATAAGGAGGCATAGATAAAACAGCATAAACAGCAGAACCTCTACTACCAAATACGAAAGTGAATCCGATATATTTCATTCCATCAGTTTGGGACTCAAAGTGTGACATGGCTCTGTATCATCAAAAGTATCACTACTTTTGATACAGTTATTTCATGTGATGCCCTTGGGGTGTTTAAAGCAATTGACAAGCTTGTAGACATACGCACGTATCTTGTCCGAGGTAATGATAAAAACATGCCTGTTTGATGGACCTTAGACACGGTGCAGGTTTGTCACATGAATTATATTTAAATCTTTTTTTTCAGCTTTTTTCTTCGCACGCCGGGCCGTTACGTAACGCCGCGTCATAACCGTAGGTCCGGCATTTTGTTTAAAATGGTCTTAAATCGAGCGCAAGGCTTCAAATAAAAAACCATGTAGTTCGGCGTGAAAAAATAACAAATAGGTGAGATACGACAAAAAATGCCGAGGGGGGTTACGCCCCACCCCACCCCCACCCCGGGCCCTTTTTAGGGTTAACAAAAAGTGTTCCCGAAATGTTGGATAAAAATACAGATTTAAAAGTGACCATCGGTTTTTTCATATATTAAATTTACGTGTTCTTAAATACAGTATAATTGTCTTCTTCATAATATCTCGTAATTTGGTACAGTATTGCCGGCAAAGTAAATTTCACCTGGAACAAATTGCAACATATTTTTGTCCACAAAAGTCTATAAGGTCCCTATTACAACAAACTAAAAACCAACACAAATATTTAACAGCGGAACCCAGTTAAAGGTACAACGAGAGATTTCAATTGTGTCATATGTAGTGATTTCATAGAGCTATGATTTCAGATTTCTTACAATTGTATACAGAAATGCTTGAAAGGCGATTTTTGATTTGCTTATTTCACACAAAACATTAGCTGAAAATTGAATTTGCTCCTATAGTAAATTAATAAATTTCCACACAATTTTTGTACTCAAAAAATAATCCCAGCTTAAGCTTTCACATGGGATTTTTTGATAGGAAGCTCTACATGTAGTTGGCAGAAACCAGAATTCTATCTTTTTTGTGACACCTGTTATGTGAATCCTCTCGTTGCACCTTTAAATAAGGGCCAGCGGAAAAATAATTAAAAACTTCAACAATTTTTGTACAAAAAAATAATTCCCAGCTTAAGCCTTTCACATTGGGATATTTTTGATAGAAAGCTTTACATTAGTGCAGAAAACCGAATGTCTATACTTTTTAGGAACACTGTTATGTGAAATCTCTCGTTGACCTTTAAATAAGGGGACAAGAGTAAAATAATTTTAAAAAATCACAATTTTGTACCAAAAAATAATTATCCAATTAATCCTTTCACATGGGGATATTTGTGATAGAAAGCTTGTACATTAGTGCAGAAACCAGAATTTTAGGGACACTTGGTATGTGAAAATTCTCGTTGCACCTTTAAATAAGGGACAGGAGTAAAACAAGGGTAATTTTTAAATCAAAGTAATCGTGTTAAAAGTACACAAAACGATATTTGTTTTGATATAAGGATTACAGATGGTATAATTGTCTAAGTTTTGACCTTTTGTTACACTGGAAATCATTAAAGAAATATCGTGATTTACCCAAGAGTCAAAAATTTAAAAATTGCAGAACTATTATAGTTATTTTTCCAAATGAAAAATGAGAGAAAAGGATAAGAAAAGAGCAGTTGTTCAAAGATAGAATCTCCATAAATGATACGGGTAGTAATAAGTGTCCGTTCGGACAGTAATAGTAATGACTAACATGTCCGATTTGTTCTTATTAGGTTGCTTTTGGTCTTGCATCTTTGTAGGTTATTTAGGATAATATCCTTGCTGCAAACATTAAAAAATCAATTTTGGAGGATTTTTCGATTTGCAAGATCACTGATAGTTGCCTTGTAAGGGGGGGGGGTATGGGGTATGAATATGATAAAATTGTCCTAATCCAGACAAATGAGATAATCAATGGACTAAAAATTGTGTAGACTGTAATCTACAAAATGCTTTTTATTGATAGCAATCGGACATTCAGTTCCGAGATTTGGCTGATCAAAGTCAAGTAGTGTATGCGAAATTTGCCAAAAATGCATAATCTCCTATATTTTATCATGTGTGGAAAATTTAAAGGGGTAATATTTAAGATATTTTAAAACGATATTATTTATGAACTATAATCAATTTTATTTTGGCAAGTTGAAGTAAATAAATAATCATTTATCCTTTCCAGAATTTAAAGTAATTAAATGGCATGGTAAGTGATTGTTATGTATATTTATTGTTTTTCTCACCCTGCGAATTAAGAAAATTATTTTAAAAAGTAAACAGGAAATGGAATGATGAACACGATTTCGATGATTCTTTCATATTAATAATTATGATAATTCAGTATAAAATGAAATTGAAAAAATAAGTCAATATTTCCACATTGAAAGCGCCCTCAATTTTGTCTAAATGTTTCGAGGACTATAAATCGTTTCGTTAAAATACGCAAACATCCAAAACGAGAACGAAAGTAACTAGAAAACGCTACATGCTATGAACATGAAATTTGGCCACACTATTAAGCAAATACAGGGTAGTGAACCATAAGGGCCGATTTTCAAAATTGTGTCCAAATTCAAATACGCCATAAAATTCCTGCGATTGGCGATTTGTCGGTTGCCATGGCCACGGTATTAAAAATCCGGCTTCATGGTTCCTCCGTATTTACCGCAGGCATATGTCACCAAGTTTCGTTCCCAGTAGATGCTTTAGTTATTTAGTTCCTTCGTTCGCGTGTTAGCCAATCAAAGGCATTACGTGGTTACCATGGCAACCAGAGCAAAAATTGTGATGGAGTTAAAAACGTTGTGACATGGGCTACAATATGATAATAACATGTATATCCATATTTAGGAAAATTAAGAAAAATCATTGCAAAGTTCACTGCTTCAGAACCCATACCCCCCCTTAAAGCAATATGTAGCACATTTTTTAAGAGCCGCCCCCAATTTTTAAAAATTTGATATTGTTGCACAGTTACGTTTGGTACTTGTCTAGGAAAATACTATGCGACCGAGAATGCTAAAAAAATGCGTCGTATTTATCACAAAATAATCGATTTGTAATTAGAATTGGGGATCCCGATTGGACTTAACGGCAGAGTGCTGGACATGCTAAGTTATGTCTGTCCATGATGGATAGGTGACCACCTCAAAAAAATAAACCTCTAACTTGACTTGCCTGAACTATTAAAACAAATAATGGATGAGCGTACGACGTTTAGACACGTACATGGCGCTATGTACCGGCTATATTTCACATTGGAAGGCCGTTTCCAGCAGACCGTGAATTATTATCGGGGAATCCCCGATAATTAATTTCTAGTACAAACAGTCTTCGTTTGTGACACATAGACATTTTCGAGATTAACCATTCACAGGTATTATACTTTAGTATACTAGCCAGTTACAAATTGCCCAACCGTTGTAAAATCTCCAAATTTTGTGAAAAAAAAAAATTGAGGGCGCTCTTCAAAACAAATGTGCTAATATTGCTTTAAGGTTCAAGGCATCCTTTAACGGCAGTATTCCAACCGGCGACCTCCGGCATACGTCGCCTAAACACTAGAACAGGCCACGGAGGGGGGAAAACAGCATTGTTTGACAACAGAACAAAAAAAAAAAGAGAATTATGTAGATTCAAACCCCAGTCGTGTCACTCTACGTACTTTCCGAAGGTGATGGGCACTTGAATGAGGGGCATGTGCAGTGTGTGCAAATTAAAATTCCACGCTAAATATATTGAAACATGTAGCCAGATACACGAGAAAATCAATTCTATGCTTTAATGGAAACGCATTCAAGTCAAAAAAGCGTAAGCGCATTTATAGACAAAACTTTCTGACTAATCGATTGCTTCATGGATTCAATGTAACAGGTGAGTTGCATTGTAACTGACTTTTGACTGACTTATCCCTGTTTTGGATACGAAAGAACACAAAAGCCTGTGCCCTCTCTTCCCTCTCTATATAAACTGATGTAATTCACCATGAAAGGCCGGATTACCTTAGATCGTTCATGAAATGAAACAGGGGAATCGGCTTCTTATTCTGCCTCCTCTTCCAATAATCGACGCTATCCAAAACTTTCCCTCTGGTGAAACGATGAGTGGGATCTATATAGTTTTTATTTTTCACCAGATGAACGTGATATAGGCAATCATACCCAGATGAACTACTTGCTGTAATTCGAATGTTTTTAATTTGTATGAAATATTAAGCTCGAATTTTTGCCGTGTAAAATTTTTCGATACAAAACACTAACATCTGCATCTAGTTCATTTTGAATATTTGAAACAATTCTGTTTTATACAATTGCTTTCATGGCTACATTTGGTTTTGAGGGGGTGCTGTTGATGGACATTTCTGAATGAACAGGTTTATCTTTTACAGTATATAAACTAGACGCATCCCCGCGAAGCTTCTAAAACTCTTGGCATTTAGAACCTAAAGTCGGTTGGATGTAATTGATATATAGAATGCTTCAAACTAATATATGGTAAAATAATGAGGTACATTGGTTAAAAACACGTGCACGGGCGTCAAAATTGGGGCTGATCGCATTAGACCATTCAATTTGATCAAATCAAATAGTATGGTGTATATATTTCCCCCGATCCCCCGGATTTATGCCTTTGTCAGAAGGCAATAATTTTTGGAATGTGTGCAAAATTTGGTGCAGTGGCATTTTTAAAAATCCAATAAGGCCTTCTACCATGGTCCAAAATCACTAAAAAATCCCTTTAAGTTTTCCTGATAGAGACAAATTTTTGGCGGTACGACTACTTGCGGTGTTTTTTTAAAAGCACGAGGAATGCAAGTTATCGTACAATTTTATCCTTAATTTTTGCCACAACAAATCCAATATGGCTGCTCAAAGTTAAATGATTTAATTCCCCCAGTATACGTATTTATGATATATAGAATACATCCTGAACACCTACCCTGTTCTGCAGGTGGTCAAAATGAGTTAACAATTGAACACACTCTGCAATTGGTTATTTTAACACCTCTAGAATTAATTTGAACACCATCCTGCGGACACTTCAAGTGTTCTCCAGAGATTTTGCATGAGATAGATGTATTTGGGCCCATTGAACACTGCCGCCATCATTCCCCTCAGAATTTCCGCGTGCTTGCCCCCACCCACAAAAAGTAAAGTAGATTTTCATGGCGGATTTTTTACATTTCTGGAAAAAATCAACAAGTCTAACACAGTAAACGTAAATATATAAAACAAAGTTTAAAATAGACTAACCTGAAGAGACGAACTCGAACGAGTCTATAATGTGGCCGTATTTGTGAACAAATTAACATTGGACTTGATGTTTCAACACTAAATTTAACACAAGTAAAGGTAATTAGCAACACTCCATGGAATTCCATGAAAAAAGAACCCAGCCTACACCAAAAACGTATGAAAAGGCATGATTCAAAATCATCTGTACCCAATACCCCACTGAATGTGTGCAAGGCGGAAGCGATTAATATCATTATTGAATTGCGTCAACTAAATTGATCGAAAAATAATTTCTAAAAATTATTTCTGATATCAATCTGATCCCGATGTAAAAGAAGATATAATCCTCCCGGAGCCATAGACGACAACGAATAAAAGATATAAAGGTGAAACTAATGTTGAGGAAGAGTAAATGAATCTATTCTTTTACTGTTGTAGGTGGGACTATGAGTCCGCGGCTATAAAAAATATTCACCTGCCAAGTAAAATAAAATGGCAGTTGCCGCATGAAAATTTTTAAGGTAAATTGATAGATAAAATTTCATACGATGGACACAATGAATGTCTAAGTGTGTTTATCATATTTATTTTTAAAGTGATGTCCAATTTCGACAAAAAAGAAAATAATAAATATCATCTCGAGATATACATCTTTTTTTAAAAAATGTAATACAAATTAATAAACCTGAGAAAAAAAATATAAAAGAAAAACATATTTTACCTTTAAATAGGGTGACTAATAATTCTGCATGATTATTTTCCTTTTAAGAATTACATTTGACCAAAAAGTGCGTGATCTGTTATTGAGGTTGACGGGAAAAAAGGCAAGCTAGCACATTGATATTAATTGTTACCTTCATTAAATATAGTCCAGCTGTGGTATTAAGAACTCTCTCTATGATGAATGTGCACTTGTATAAAAAGTCCCAAATTTTCTCCACAGTTTTAGCATGGCCCAAGACTAACATTTTTAGATATGTGCCCAATCGCTGATGCCCAGATTTGCCATGGCGAGGGCGCTTCAAAATTGCTGCCCCAAAATCCCATTATATCATAAATAAAGGATTCTATTGCCCACTTTCTTTATGGGCTGAAACTGTTTTGATTGTGTATTTTCTATTACAGGATCATGTGAGCCTTCTGAGATTATAAAAATAATATAACCCTGAGCAAAAAAAAAAAACCCACGGAGATTTGTAGCAAACGGCCTCTAAATTCCAATTATGCCTTCCTTAGCAGAATCTGGAGTTACTGTTGATTCTGCTACAAATTACTGAAATGAATGAAAACCCATTTGTTTTACTTTCTTAATACCCAAGACACATCATCCTGTTGAGGCCTCGTATCTGATTTGTTTTGATATCGACAAAGGAATTTTAAGGAGCAGGTTCACTGATCAGAAGCAAAAACATTGCCAACATTATTCAAATGGGAAATATCAAGCCTTACAACGGCACAATAGTATGGGGTCTTTTTGCACGATAGAGGTCACTTTTAAAAATGACATATGTCTCTGTAGTTACTTTTATACACTGCGGTTTTACACTAAAAACTGGTATAAATAATCTTTAACCCTTGCATCTTATGAACATTGCTTCTGACTGAGTTTAAAACATTTTACTATTACTTTGTTCCATATGAAACTTGGCATCCAATTGTAAATACATTACGCGATTTGTGTATAAAAATTAATCAAAAACAAACCTGTTTACGTTTATACCATAACATTACGCTAATGTACAGTCATGCGCACCTTTCGGGAGAGTCTTATGAACAGGCCAGTTTCAAACATACAAAATTGAGACGGAATGAACTGTAGGCCGATTGTAATCACTGTAGACAATTTTATGAGAGGGCTATTATCCAACCATAATTGTGAAAGCCATTCAGAGATTGCACTGCCATGTATCCCTTCCTGGAATTGCAAAAAAACCTTGACATTGAAGATATATTTCAAGGTGCTGTCAACAGACAATCCTTTCGTTTTGCTTCGACAGACAGCAAGACTTTCGGCCATTTCTTCAGGTAATATAGAGGCACGCCGTACGCAGGATATTTTTTTGGGGGGGGGGTTGCATTTTCGAAACAGGTGACTTATTTGGTTAAAAGTGGACCTAACCCAACTAAATGGTGGATCCTTTTTTGGACTTTTTGACATTTTACACCCCAAAAAGTGGAAATTCTTTGCAATATTTCTCTAAATTTGGACCTATTACTTAAACCAAATTCAGAAAAAGGGGTTTTTAAACAAACATATTGGTTAAAATCAGCCCCGTTTTTGACCTATGATATAGTTAAATCGCACAATTGTCGCATGCCTAAGATTTACCTTGGTGGCGCCCCTGGTGTGTCAATGCGCATGACCACTTGCTTTACCAACATCTAGAAGAGAACCCAAGCAGGTTACTAAGACATCATCCATATGCTTAACATGCTGTGAAAAAGTGCTCACCAGCATGTTGGATAGATCAGTTTCCCATGAAATTCGCCATATGAACAGATAACTTCTGTTTTGAAATCACTGATTATGCTTGCCTTTAAGATGCTTAAAAGTGTAGGCATTAGCAACCACTCTAATAGCTCACTATGTGTTCCAAAGACTAACGGTCAAAAAATAGTGTCACGTGTTCTAATTTCTATATCAAGCAAACGTGATTTTATCAATTGTACTGCCAGGTGTTGATGAAAGGAGAATGACCTCTCAAGCTTTACTCCCAGGTACAGTCGTCAGTTTGTGAAAATCAATCTTATGTTGTTGACATACTACATCTAGCTCATGTGTAGCTTCCTGTTGTTAGAAGCCTCAACTCCATGGTGCACTCTCTAGTAGGGTACTTCCCAAAGTGTTTATGGCCTGTCTGAGGGACAAAGTTTGATATTCTTCCCTCTCTGTTTTTTCAGCCTAGTCAGATCATCTACAACACCATCTTTCCTTGATTGTTATCCGTAAGGATCCTTGGATGAAACAAAATGAACAGCTTGGACCAAGACCTTGGAACACCTAAGTCTATTAATGTGCTGCCATTCTGGCTTTTGTTGAATTTGATATTAGCTATAAATGTAATGCCACCATCGTCCATCAAGCACAATCTGTAACAGCTTGATGGCGGCCTCGACGATGCCATACTGTTCATATGCAGTGGTGTCACCGGTGAGGTCAACCAGGACATTGTCACCTTTCCATTTGCCATCCAAGCATTTCTTGGTGCTCTTTGCCAAGTTAATCAGTTGGTCTACGGTTGATTTGCCATGACAGAAGCCATCTTGTTCAGAGGGTAGATGACCATCGATGCGGAATGCCCAGGGCAACTCCTATACCACATAAATGTAGAGCAGATGCTCATTTTCCACCCATACACTGACCTACTGCAGTAAAAAGGAGGCCAGTTCACTGTTTTGCTGCAAAAAAGACCCCCTGTCCTAATCTTTGAAATTATAAATTTTACTGATACAATGACCGTAACAGACACCCAAAACAGGGCACTTTAAAAAAATACTGTTTCCTTTATGTGATTGTTTGTTATACTTAACCTTGAGAATGCTGCAGACAAGTCGGCTACATCTAAATGACAGAAGGACTGAATATATGGACCGTCAATGAGGAAGATGATCAGCAACCTATCTGCACCTCCAGATGGTAGCCAAGGACTTCAAGTGTCTAGGGATCCTATGTTTGCTGCCAGCAAAGAAAGATTCCTGTCCGAAAAAGGACCCCAAGCTTGGAATGCCTGCAATGAACTGCACCACTTATGGCAATCTGTACTCCAATCAACCAAGCTGAAATTCGTTTTAGAGCCTGTGTAGCGAGTATCTGTTATATGTATTGAGACCTAAGAAATAACTACAGGATAGCCTGGGGCACCTACACCAAGCTCCTTATCGCGAGTTTCAAAAACATATCCTGGCGTGAGTACAAGATCAAAGCACAGATACATGGGGATGATCCTCAATTACATCTTTGTTGCCCAATGCCGCGCCCGATTGCTGGCACTTTCACGTGCGATGGATCAAGGTAGTCTCAGAGTCACAGTTAGAAGTTACCGTGCTACAAACAGAGGTCGTCGCCCTTTAACTACATTGATGTGATTGCTCGAGACATCCAGTAGGATCCATTGACATCCTCAACTTAATGACATACAGGGACATTTGGCGGCTACATGGTGAACAGCATCTCGGCTGCGGCCGTTAGCTAGATAGTTACCACTTAAACAGAGACCAATGATCACTATGAAATTGCACACCTACCAAAACAATGACATGCAGCCTATATGGATAAATGTAAATGGGTGACCCAGGCATTTCATGATGTGTGAAGTCCTCTATGATGAAAATGACACCCTTTGCGCATTTTTCTGGATGGTTGATATTTTCATGCATGATCTTGGGCGGGTCTCCCCTAATCAATGATGGGATTGATGCGTCCATGGATCAGCCCAGGAGATTATATGGTGTCCACAGCAGTGCCATAGGCCTATATACATGTAGGGTTTTGGACGATTTGAAATGTGACACGAATTTACCCTCTGTGGTAGCTTCACCTGCATGTGAAGGAATTTCCAGTGGAGTTATGTGGGGTCACCAGAGACGAATGTGATGAAGGACTTGCTGTACACATTCTTGAAAGCTCTTCTCTAAATTGACATAAATGTCATGGCTGGATGAGTAATTACCATTTTTGAAAATTATGTGTAGCTGAACTAGAATTTGCACTCACAGTGCCCACTTCTCGGGCTTGAATATTGCAATTTTGGTGGCCATTTTGAAAAGCGCCCCCTTTTGAATGCATCAGTGAAACTTGATCTTGGCTTTTATATTGAAGACATTACCAGATCGAGCAGATTGATCAAAAATACATCAATATCGCCAGAAAATGACATATTTTTCAGTTGTATTTCATCATTTTAGGATATTTTGGGTACCATTTTGAAAACGCCCTCTCCAGGCCATATTAGGACAGGCACAACTGGGCACATATCGTAAAATTATTGCATATGGGCACACTTATCTCTGGGGAAAATTTTATGCTTTTATCACAAAGTGCACAATCCATCGGCTTAACAGCTGTACTAATTCTGCTCCGTTGAAATGTCTTCGTCATAACTGTCTAGATTTAACAATTTGGCTTGCATCACCATGCATCCCTAAAGAAATAGAAGTCATTTTGGACAAAATACTCATAGCGGTTGTAATTGTCTTTCCATTCCGACTCGTCACTTCTAAGATTGCTCACGTGCCTGAAAGGAACTCATCTATAAGCTATTTTTGCCGTCGCACTAAGATATGTATGTAGGACCCTGTTACGAAATGTTTATGTTTTACCCCATGTCAAGAAGATACAAACTAAGATGTCATGTATTTACATATAAGTTATTTAAAAAGTAATTGAAATTTTTGAAAGCATTGAAAGCATTGTTAAAGTAAAGTTTTGATTTAAAATACGGGAATTCGTACATTTACAGATATAATCTAATTGTGATGTTTTTTTTTTTTTTTTTTTTTTGACAGATTGTTCAATATAGGCGTTTCAACATAGAATGAAGCCTTTTACTTATGTTCGTTGGGTAAATTCTAATTAAATTAAATTAAAATTCATTTGTATGATCTTCACAATATTCCAATTTATTCATGTGCGTTCCTCATTACTACTTCAAAGCACGAGGCGCCAAGTGCATCACGCCATGGATCATGAATTACTAAGTATATAATCAAAGTAGTTTTACGGCCAAACCGAGTGCACTAAAAGAATAAAGGCATGCTTTTTTGAACCAGTACTTTCTCAATGACGAATTGGAACCAATGCGATGCCATTTTTTGAGTGGAAGAACAAGGTCAGTTTATCCGCACAAAAAAAAAATAAATAATGGTATAAGAGAGGACAGATGTAACGAAATTGAGAGTCCCCAATGACAGTACTATCCTAGCTTGCACGGTAACATATACGGAATAAACCCTGACCTTGTAGACGAGGCTATTGGATACAGCGCTGTAACGAATGATGCGTACAGCACACAATGGAGAACACAATAGACAGATGGGCGGTAGGACACTCAGTCACGCGGACACATTCAACATATTTATTAAAGCAATTACAGCACATTTTTGGAAGAGCGCTCCCAATTTTCCGGATATTTTGAGATTTTTGCATAGTTGCATTGGTAATTGATAGTAGTAAACAATACCTGTGAAAGGTAGAGCTTAAAACTCTCTGTGTGTCGCAAAAGTAATTAGAATAATTAGTAGATTCAACCCATCGTGTCACCGGAGGAAAAGTTTTGGACAGCGTCGATTAGTTGGGAGAGGAGGCAGAATATGTGTCCGATTCACCTGTTTCGTGAACGAAGATAATCTGGCCTTTCATGTTTACATAGAGAATGCAAAGACTTTTGTGTTCCTCCATTTCCAAAGCACGGGCGGTTAAAAGTCAGTAACATTCGACTCACCTGTTACATTGAATACATTTTAAGCAAATACGAATAGTCAGAATGTATTGAGAGTTAATGTAGCCAAAATGCGTTTACGTTGACTTGAATGATTTCATTCAGCACAGAATTGATTTTTCGCTGCTATCTCACTACATGTTTCAATAGATTTAGCGTGGAATTTTAATTTCCATCCACTGTACATCCCCTCATTCAATGCCAATACCTTCGGAAAAGTACTAGAGGTGACACGATAGGTTGAATCTACTATAATGTCTGAGATCTCCGATAATAATTCAACAACAACTGGAAATGTCCTTCCAATATGAAATAGCCAGGAAATTGCAGCATGTACGTATCTACACTCACCCATTAGTTGTTCCGTCGGTTCAGGCAAGTCAAGTTAGAGATAATTTTCGTAAAGTGACACTATTTCATTATAGACGGACATAAATTTGGCGTTTCCATCTCCGCCATTAAATTACATTCAAAAATCGCTTCTTTTATGACAAATACGCATTTTTGAGCATTACCACTACCAGATATAGTTTACTAGACAATTGCCAGCACAACTGTGCAAAAATCTCAAATTTTGAAAATTGGGGGCGCTCTTCCATAAAAGTGCTGTTATTGCTTTAAGGGTCATCTTCAATCTATTTGTTTTGGTTCCTTGTGGCTTAAATGCAACCAGATAGGACTGACATCGCCCAGTGAGAAAATCGAGCAATCCGTTTAACGCAAAGAACATAGTTACGCAAAACGTTGACAGACGTGCAAGAATGTAGCAAAACGCGGTATGACGCTGACATAGTGGAGGAGCTAGGACCCAGGTCAAACATCATCGTTTACCCCTCACTACAGAAAAGGTTTGACACCTTTGGTAGTTGTGACCTTTTTTACCATTTTAGCTATTTTTACCCTATAACTCTAAAACCAATGGTCGTAGGTGGTACAAACTATACATTTTTGGAATCCTTATGATTAGATGGACAATATGGTATACATTTCAACATGATTGGGGCATTTTAAAAGTTTTACCCCTGTGTAACTTAAATTCGCCCCTATTGAAAAAGTGATAGCACAATTTGAGAGTACTGCCTACCTAGCATTGATGTAGAGGGTCCATACTAACTACCAAAGGTGACAAACCTTTTCTGTAGTGGGAGGTAAACGAATTCCTTAAATAAGGCCCCTATGATATCCTGCTCCTCCTCTAACAAATCAGGTTTAATCGTGTGTTTTTTTAAAGACTTTTAATGATTTTCAGTTCCCTATCGTGTATGTCTTCTCTTTTATGATAGTGTGACTGAATCAGAATATTTGGGTCCAACATCTGGGAAATGTGTGGAACTTTGTAAAATGTTTACCAATGTATTGGTCTCTTTATAAAAATTAAAAAGGTATAGTTTGTCTACACTGTTAGAAATTTCCGTAAATTAAGAAGACAGATTTTCCGTAAATTTACGGAAAATCTGTTTTTGAAAACAATACAAATAAAAAACAAAAAACATGAAAAATTTTAATTTACGGAAATATTTCAAAAATTTCTGGCAGCAAAATTTCCGGACTTTTTTTTTTCTTTCCGTAATTTTAAATTACGGAAAATTCTGTTAAAATACACATTTTTTCCCATAATATGAGACAAATTTCTGTAAAATTACTGTCAAAGTTCCGTTAATTGACGGAAATTCTGTAAATTTACCCAAAAAAAGTCTGGAAATTCTGCTGCCAGAAATTTCCGTAAATTTACGGAAAATTTTCTAACAGTGTAGGTTCCGACCTTTAGTTACACGGCTACAGCACCCTTTAAACTTTAGAAAATATCTTCAAACCTTCTTCCCCAAATTTCGAGAATAGGATTCTAATCTATAACCCTTCTATATACCATTGTATATTTTTTTTTTTTTTTTTTTTTCCCTATAACTCTAAAACCAATGGTCGTAGGTGGTACAAACTATACATTTTTGGAATCCTTATGATTAGATGGACAATATGGTATACATTTCAACATGATTGGGGCATTTTAAAAGTTTGACCCCTGTGTAACTTAAATTGGCCCTATTGAAAAAGTGATACCACAATTTGAGAGTACTGCCTACCTAGCATTGATGTAGAGGGTCCATACTAACTACTGTAGTGGGAGGTAAACGAATTCCTTAAATAAGGCCCCTATGATATCCTGCTCCTCCTCTAACAACTCAGGTTTAATCGTGTGTTTTTAAAGACTTTTAATGATTTTCAGTTCCCTATCGTGTATGTCTTCTCTTTTATGATAGTGTGACTGAATCAGAATATTTGGGTCCAACATCTGGGAAATGTGTGGAACTTTGTAAAATGTATACCAATGTATTGGTCTCTTTATAAAAATTAAAAGCGTATAGTTTGTCTAGGTTCCGACCTTTAGTTACACGGCTACAGCACCCTTTAAACCTTAGAAAATATCTTCAAACCTTCTTCCCCAAATTTCGAGAATAGGATTCTAATCTATAACCCTTCTATATACCATTGTATATCCTTGATACGTCAACCAAATACCACGTAATTTAAAACGGAGCATTTTTGGATCTTATGAGACAATACCAACAACATCTGAGCTAATAATAACTATTATTATTATCACCATACACAAACATATCCTAACACTATCCAATTGGATCACACAAAAATGACATCATAGGCATTATTCTTTCATCCTTCACATTAATAACATCATTGGGAACCACCTATTTGTTGCAATCTTTAACTTGACACAAATAATCATGCATGAATGAAATTAAGTACTCTCTATGTGGAACAAACTTTTCTTCAAGGAAACAATAATTTTAAAATCACCAAATGATTTTCCAAAAATTTGCCAAAATCTGGCTTTACACCATTGGTGGTGTTCTGCATTGCCGCAGCAGCTATATTATAGTTGTAAAAACTTAAACAATTCTGATCAAAATTTTAGGCAGCCCTGACAAGGCATCTGCCAAGACATTTTCTTTCTATATGTCTTAGTCCAGATTGTATTCTTGTAGAGGTTTGAACTCCACTACAAGTCTTATTTATGTATGGTTCATCTTATGGATATGAAAGGCATCGGAATGTGACACCCATGTCACGGCGAGAAAAACGGGTGCACATGGTGTACCGAGTCGACATCCAAATTTTGTTTTGATGTTGTCAAACTTGTTAGAGAAACTGACCTTACGGCATTTCACCGGCATGCATGGAAAAACCCACCACAAAACCTTACATCAATGGCATGCAACTACCCAGCTTTAAATTGTTTTCTGAAAGTTGGCGCAATCAAAATTGGACGGCTTTCATGGCATGATAGACTTGATTTTCTGAGAATGCTTTGGCATTGCTCTGACCAAACATAATTTTGAGTCTTCTTCTTTAGAAAGGTTGGATCAGCACAGGCGGACACACAAATTTCGGGGAAATGTTGGACGGAGATTTTCTGTAATACCAACCATACAAACGGGGAAGTTTCGCCAAATTGCTTCAGTCTTTTACTGTGATTGGTTAATTTGCCCTGTTCCTACATGCTCCCAAATAGGTGAATTGTGATTGGCAAAATTCACTTTTCACCAAATTCATCCAGTGTCAAATACTACCGCAGATATTTTCTTGTAAAACATTGATGGAGCTCTTATCATTTATTAGGCCCACGTTCTGGCTGTTGCATAAGGATGTGTCCACTAGGCCTCAAAATGTTCTGTCTAGAGACTACTCTGTCCACAATACTCTACCTATGCAATCATCATCCGCGGAATCGGATGGAAAACGAGGTCAGTTGGAACAGAGGTTGACTATTCGAAAATCTTGTTGTGACAAAGCGAAGTTAAAAGTAAGTAAACCATCACGTTTGGGAACCAGTAAATAAAGTGGGGAGACTCCAGTCACTTTCTACTAGGCTCAATAGGGCATTGTCTAAAAGGTTATTTCACCTCATTTATGATATGTTGCAGGATTGAAGGGATTCACCCTATACAGATGTGTTTGAATGATCGAAACACTCAGGGGCGATGGTTTATGGTCAGGGTAATGCGTTTCTCACAGGGTATTTTTATATCAGGAATATGTGATTCGGCTTGCTTTTGGGGGGAATTAATTTTCAATTCATTTGGTTGACCTTACGGAATGTCCTAGTTTTTGTCGGTAATTGGCTATTTTTTGCGAAGTCTTGAGACACAATGAATCAGTCTCTTATTTGACCAGTAGTGCTGCTTCCTTGATCATCTACTGTCTGATTCTGTGATGGTATTATTTCCACTCTCAAAGCTAGCACTGGTAGACACTATACACACAGGTTTTGCTGTGTCATCTCTCTCTCTTTATACTTTTTGAGCATATTTATTTGACATAACTGTCGACTGTTACGTGTACCTGTTGTTTTGATCACATAGTCAAGGTCTCCCACACTCTTCCACTCTCAAAGCTAGCACTGGTAGACACTATACACACAGGTTTTGCTGTGTCATCTCTCTCTCTCTTTATACTTTTTGAGCATATTTATGTGACATAACTGTCGACTGTTACGTCTACCTGTTGTTTTGATCACATAGTCAAGGTCTCCCACTTTGTTTTCAATCTCACACTGTCCAGAACACGTTTTTTTTGTTTTGTCTTATTTAGCCCGGGTAAATCATTCGGTGTTCAGACACTGCTTTTCAATGATGCCCGGGGATCCAGGTCTATTTGGGACCGCCAGGGGTTTCCACCCTACCGAAACTGGCTACGATTACATATACATGCATGATTCGCCATGTATATACATGGGACCGACGACTTACCTTCCCCTCCGAAGGACGGGGTACTCTCATAGTTCGTTTTGTCGAGGTCCAAAATGAACCACGGGGAGAGGGCTCTCAATTTTTAATCAATAGTTCTTCTACAAATCCAGAATTCAGTACCCAAATTAAATATCAGCCAGTGGCCCCGCTGGGTCTCGAACCGGGGACCTCCTGCACCCAAAGGCGAATACCCTAACCAGTGGGCGACGCTCTCCCACTTGGCTCGCAGAAGATGCTCTTGTGCTCTTGTGCCAAAACTTTACATTACATAGATTGAATACTGGCGATTTCTGTGGCTCTGTGGAACCTGTGTCTGAATTGATACACATAGCCTAGCAAATTTATATCAGGATTTTTACACAACCACTTTTCTTCCTTATAGCAAATAAGGGCCATTCTTCAGGAAGTCCCACACGTGACCGAACTTTATTTGCCCCCCATGACCAAATTTTTTTTTTTTTTTTTTTTTATTTGCAGTGCTGCTTTCTTGATCATCTACTGTCTGATTCTGTGATGTTATTATTTCCACTCTCAAAGCTAGCACTGGTAGACACTATACACACAGGTTTTGCTGTGTCATCTCTCTCTCTCTTTATACTTTTTGAGCATATTTATGTGACATAACTGTCGACTGTTACGTCTACCTGTTGTTTTGATCACATAGTCAAGGTCTCCCACTTTGTTTTCAATCTCACATTGTCCAGAACACGTTTTTTTGTTTTGTCTTATTTAGCCTGGGTAAATCATTCGGTGTTTAGAACCTAACCCTAACCAGTGGGCCACGTTCTCTCACTTGGCTCGCAGAAGATGCTCTTGTGCCAAAACTTTGTAACTTTACATAGATTGAATACTGGCGATTTCTGTGGCTCTGTGGAACCTGTGTCTGAATTGATACACATAGCCTAGCAAATTTATATCAGGATTTTTACACAACCACTTTTCTTCTCTTACTTTGTGACCAAACACCAACTGAAATAGACTGAATCCTAATGTAATGACGTTTGTACAGCCTCCCTATAGCAATAAGGGCCATTCTTCAGGAAGTCCCACACGTGACCGAACTTTATTTGCCCCCATGACCAAACAACCAATTAAGCAAATGTGGAAACATTATTTTTGATTAGGTTTGGACAAAACCTAACCACAAATAATGTTTCCACTTAAGCTAGATTGGTTGTTTTGCCATGGGGCAACTAAAGTTCGGTCACGTGTGGGACTTTCCGAAGAATGGCCCGTAACAGGATATGAACACCCCAACCCCTCTCAAATTCAAAACAATATGCTTTTAATATTGTTTTGAATGTTTGTTGGTACCTTTTCAGGGACCCCTGGGATTCTGGATGGTATACTGAAGAACTGTACTGGGAAATTCCCACCTTCACCATCACAATCATCATGTTGGAACAAACCTGACTTGAAATTTTATCCTTGATCAGACGGAATTAATTTTGGAATGGTGAAAAACTTGGTTAGAGCTTTCACTATATTCTGTGCCCTCATATTTCTCAAGGAACATGATGGTCAGTAAATACTGATTTCCTGACTTGATTTTGGTAGTGGTCCTATGAAATCTAAACAGTTCAAATAAATAAGTCCCCCCTGACAGAGGTACATTTTTCTGGAAAAGTTAGGCTTTTCAACCTGTTACAAAATGTAAAATGTACACTGCAATGCCACACATTAATGTGCAAAAAAATACACCACAGTTAACCTTCTCCCTGAAATTACATCATTATTAAATTTGATGACGAATTAAAAATGACACTTTCGTGCATAGGGATTTAACAATCGAGAAAATCCCGGATCGAGAGAAGTACCAACATGCCTAGTACAACACAGGAATACCACAGACACTTGATTTTGGTACCAATGGATAGCTATGGTCACCCTTTTTCCATTGCTACCAAAATGAATACCAACATGCCTAGAATTGCGTCAGAATGACGTTATAAAGTTCACATAATCAGCAAAACTGTCAATTTCCATAGTACACAGTGTAGAATTTGTGAAAATCGGGTATTTTTCCTCAAAAATAAGTTTAGAATATTCCGATTTCTACTTAATGTAGAACGTTTTTATGTTTTGGATTGATGTTATCTGTCACCGTTCTTTGATGTCATTGCTACTATAGTTACATTTTTGTGTTCTTTTAGGTTGATGATGTTCTCTGCATTCGGTTACACACCACTAACTCACGTATACACAGTAGTCTATGGGAAAAATGGCAACTTTGAGCATGTTTCTTTCATATTTAAAACTCTCACAGAGGAAATACAACAACATCACCCCAAAGTACAAGCTGAAATCACCAAATAACCAAATTTTGAACATATGATGACCGGAAAAATTTTTAGTTACGAATCACCGAACTTGCCCGATGTCAGACCGGCAACCCAAGATTCTCTATAGTCGCCAAAGCTAGAAATTTGCAAATCCTCAAATTCACTGTCCAAATGCCGCTTAGTTCGAGAAAACATACTAGTCTACCATGTCAATCATGAAATTTCATCACTTGCTTAATATAACTAGTGCATTTTCAGACATTTGAAAGCACTTTTTCCAGATGCCATGCAAGAAAGTAGTCCACACAAGTTTTGTTTATCCTTACGGCAGCCAGGTTAGTGGTGTATAACCATTCGTTCTGGTGTCACTGCAACGGCATTTCGTGATCCACAGGCTCGTCCCCCGATCATAATAATAATAATCAAGGTTTATTTTAATCTCAAATCGTGGCCTATAGGCCAAATTGCTAGAGACTTTACAACTTAATAATTACTAGACAGAAACAATGCAACTTGGAGGCAGCAGCTTAAACAGCGCCATATTGCAACATCAAACACACTACACGAAACACACCGGATGGGTAGTGCAAGCTTTCATGGTTCATTTGTCCATTTCAAATGAACCATGGAGAAAGTGGCATTCAGGTTTTAATCAATATCTGTTATACAAATCAAATCCCAAATGGAGTTCCCGAATTAAATCCAGCAAGTGGTCCCACTGAGATTCGATCCGAGGACCCTTTGCTCCAGAGGTAAGCTTGCTAACCACTAGACCACGCCACTTCCTCATCTGAAACGTTAACATTAGTAATCCATGTATACCTAATCTTACGTGCAAATTCGATCGTATATGTAAGAAATTCACAATTTTGTATTTTCTGTCCGTAAACGGACAGAAATTATAGTATGTATAGTTGGCTATGGGACCATGGGAAACAAGCATTTGCTCATAACACAAAACCGCAAGGTCGGGATCAACTAAAAAGTTGTGAATAAGCTTTTCTCAGGGATATCTAGTGAACGATGAATACAGCAGCAGGTGCTGGAATCACGAAATGCACCTTTAATTCATGATTATATTTTATTATCTAAATTTACCACTATGATCAGTAATGTCCACTCGTAAAATGTCCGTTCATTTGACATAACCACGGGTAATATAAATTGGTATAGTCGCACCCTTTAAAACGTAGAAAATTACATAAAACTTCATTCTAAAAATGAATGGATCAAAATTGATAGTATTTGACAGTATAATTTCCCTTGATTTCTGTCTACGTATGATCTTTTACTTAAAAATTAAATTTGCAACTTCTCTACCTATATGCAATCTGTGTGTCAAATCTGCCAGCAATTCTCAGATTAGATAAATCACCTATCCTTGAATGATGAATAATTTAATCATCCTCTAGCTTCGTTTCTGATGTGCAAAGATAAATTCTCTTCAGTCAACACAATATCATCATGATTCTCCACTAATTAAATGTGATCCGTGGTAGGTTGGGATGAGCGTTAATTTTTCATCCGTGGTTACACAAACAAATTACTTTTATGATGTTACTCATAAAATTAATCTTGTGACACGACCTGCTGATGTGATTGCACAAGAAAATTAATTTTAATTATAAAATATTTATATTTATAATTAATGTAATAGTGTCGGATTGAAGCACATCTTAAATTATTAAAATGATTTCAAATTTGTCCTTTTTAAATGTAGTTTAATATACAATATCCTAGATGTAATACTTAATTACTTTGACCTGCACAGAGAAAAAATATAAAGAAAAAACAAGCTGTGTAAAAATAGAAGTCCATAATAATCAAGTAAAAAAATTTACCTAATTTAAGTAAAATTTTAACCTAATTTTAACCTTTATTTAGTAGAATTTGACCTAAGTATAATAGAGTCCTATTTTCACATATTTTTTTCTCTGTGTTTGAAAGGCGTATTTTAAATAATTAAAGCGACATAATGGCACAAAAAATATTCAGACATAATGAAAAGGACCCTTACTGAAATCACTTCCACAAGTTTGAAAACAATTTGGATGTTTACATTCTGTAAAAACAGTAAAAACAGGAAAAGTTCCAGAGGGGGAGGTGGTTTTTTTTTTTTTTTTTTTTTCTACATATGATCTTTTACTTAAAAATTAAATTTGCAACTTCTCTACCTATATGCAATCTGTGTCAAATCTGCAAGCAATTCTCAGATTAGATAAATCACCTATCCTTGAATGATTAATAATTTAATCATCCTCTAGCTTCGTTTCTGATGTGCAAAGATAAATTCTCTTCAGTCAACACGATATCATCATGATTCTCCACTAATTAAATGTGATCCGTGGTAGGTTGGGATGAGCGTTAATTTTTCATCCGTGGTTACAAAAACAAATTACTTCGATGATGTTACTGGATAAAATGACTCTTGTGATACGACCTGCTGATGTGATTGCACAAGAAAAATAATTTTAATTATAAAATATTGATATATTTATGATTCCTGTAATAGTGTCCGGTTGAAGTACATGCTAAATTACTAAATTTGATTTCAAATTTGTCCTTTTCAATGTAGTTTAATATACTTTACCCTAGATGTAATATTTACTTACTTTGACCTGCACAGAGAAAAAAATAGAAAAAATACACAAGCTGTGTAAAAATAGAACTCCATAATAATCAAGTAAAAAAAAATACCTAATTTAAGTAAAACTATACCTAATTTAAGTAAAATTTTACCTAATTTAAAAAAATTTACCTAATTTTAACCTTAATTTAGTAGATTTTGACCTAATTATGATAGCGTTCTATTTTCACATAATTTTTTTTTCTCTGTGTGAAAGGCGTATTTTAAATAATTAACTAAATATAAAATTTAGTTCCCTAAATTATTGTATAAACAAGAATTGAAAGAGCACTTCATATTTTTACAATCTACTTTATAGTGACCTAAAGGACCAATTACAATAATATTTGTAACTCAATATTGAGGGGATACTTTTATATACATGAGATAAAATATATTACTTTACATCTGACATGGCTAATGAACCTCAATGAAAAGAAAAGAACGGCTACGCTTTCATCATTACCATAATTCAGGTAAACTTGAATTTGATATGTGAGTTTCAATTAACGTTATATATGTGACAGATGCTTCACCTAGGGTGAAATATTATTCAATGATGGATAAGTGACACATGTGATACGAAGCTGTTTGTTGTCCTGCTATGCGAATCCACAGATGTTTTCATTGTAACACTTGGATATCTTCACCTCTATTTCTCTCAGAGGTTGGGCAAGGACGGTTGCGCGTCATGAATGGATTCAGATTTAAAGGATGGGTGGAAATTGAAAGAAAATATTGTAGGTCGGATTGTTGTTGTATATCAAATCTTACACATTTGTGAGTTCTATTTTCCAAGGAATTTAAAACCATATATTATTGATATTCTAAGAACTTCAAGTGAAATGTTATATGGAATAAATTGTTGATGATGCTCAAGCAAGCTCGGAGTATGGTCATAAATGAGAATACCATTCTCGAAGTTTGGGGAAGAAGGTTTGAAGATGTTTTTCTTTCAAGGATGCTAAATCGGAAATTTTGGGTGTAACCTCTGGGAAATTTGGGGAATTTTGTAAAATAAGGGGCAAATTAATACAGAGTCTATACAGGAAAAAATGTTGAAATCAGATCAAATTGTGTTTAAATGTAGACCAATACATTATATACAAAGTATAGTTTGTGTAGGTTACGACCTTTCGTTTCACAGTTACAGCCTTATTGAGGTTCAAGGTCATCCTAGGATAAAATATACCAAATGCTCAGAATTTGCTGAAACTGGTGTCAAATTGTTTGTCTTATTTTACAATGTTCGACATTTGGTTAAAATGTAGCAAGTGTGTACATGGCTGTCACGCAAAAAGTTAAAATGCATTTTCTGTTTCAGTATGCCCAGAGCATTAATTTGACACCAGTTTTAAAGACACTATCAGTGATTTGCTAAATCAGAAAATCGAAAAAAATCATCAAAAATCAGATTTTTGCATGTATGTAACAAGTACAGGTATCCTAACATACCCTGCAAATGATAAGACCAGAAGCAACCTAATAAGGACAGAATCGGGACTTTTAGTCATTACTGTCCGTTCGGACACTTACTACAACACGTAATTGAATGGGAATCGTATCTTGGAACACTGCCGATTTCTTCCTTCTCTGTCAATTCTTCAGTTGGAAAAGGTAACTTATGAGAATTCTACAGACTTATCCTTCACTCTGAAGCTATTCCTGCAAATTTCAAATAATTTTCAAATCACTGATAGTGTCTTTAACAATGTCTGAGCTTTGCATATTTTTTTCCGCAGGATAACCTTCAACCTTTTTAGAGGTTAATCCTAGTAATGGGAAAAATACATTGATCTACTAAATGTATTTTGACTTGATTTCAAATTAACCCTGTACTAATTTTTATACCCTTTATTTAACAATGTTCCCCACATTTCCCAGATGTTAGATTTAAAAAAAAATCATTTATGACTATACTACGAGCTTGCTTGAGCATTATCAACCTTTTATTCTATATAACATTTCACCTTGTTTTTTTAAATAATAATTTATAGCTTTAAATTCCTTCGAATATGGACAAGTTGAAAATAGAACTCGCAAATGCATAGAAATATATACTAACATGTCTATTAGTCAATATTTCTGACTGAACCTGTATTAACACCTGGACTAACCCTGTATTAAACCCGCCTTAATATGACATGTGACAGCAAAATATCTATTGGTTCCTTGAAATGGCTCTACTCTGGGGCTGTATGCAGCTAACTATGTAGGCGTAATATGTGAACATCCTGGGGGAAGCGCAGATGGTCAGTCTATTGTACGCTTGATTGTCGTGTTGAAGGTCAAATGTGCTGGGATGATTATAATTATTACGTTTAGATTAGGTAGGTGTGTGTAATTCGGTTTTAAGGGTGGAGGAAAGGATAATATTTCTCCCACTTTTGTAATTATGATTATACTTGAGATATCATCTAAGTCATTATCCAGAGAAGATTGGAAAGAAGGAGAGAGTTCATTGCCCTCTTTAAACGAACAATGTGGGCGCCTATTTAATCAGCATTTTTTTTTATAGATATACGTATTGCCGCTTCAACTTTTGCACTACTGGAATATTTCCACTGTAACGGATCTGCATTAACTTTATCTTGGTTAAATATTGTTTGAAACAGCAAGAAACACCAAATAGACTTTCTAAAACGGAATTTTAGATGTATTTTGTATACTTTCCTATCATTCCTTGTAAATCTAACACATTTCGCATATTTGAACATATACGTTACGTTTTATTCAAACATTCAAAATTTTGCTTGACATGTGTGACCTGAATGCGTCAAGGCATGTTACTGTGACCTTAAGGGGCATGGCATGTTAGTAGCTGACCCTTTCTTAACAATTGTTGACCTGCTCCCATCCAGGTTTCTACCCATTGGGTTTACGTGTCTTTCAAGGTGGAAATCCCGGTAAGGGGTACACCCTCTTTGAGGCAGTGACAACCAATCGAAATTTTTATTTAACGCAGTGTAATGAATGTCGGTGTACAAAAATTGACATGTGTGTTGAAACTTGTGGGATCTTGAAGCTCTCAATCCGTGTAACTAAGAATTTTCAAAGCTTTTAAGGTACATTATGATACAAATGGGAAATTCTCAAGGGATATGGATATTTGGCCACTTCCAAAGGTAAGCAAAAAACAGCCAAACTTCTATAATTACGAAATAGATATACTCAATACAACGAGGTTGTATTGATTTTTTCACTAAATAATGATACTACCAATAAACAGAAAGCGTCAATTTTGGATGAAATTCAATGCGGTCGGCAACCATGTTAGTTCGGCTAATTGTATTAAGATAAGAGTGGTATCCAATATCAGTTTATCAAAATTAAAATTCTTGATAAATACCCCAAAAACATATATTCTTAAAGTTCCAAAGTTTCAATATCAAATAAATATGTACTTTTTAGTCAGGCTTTTACACGCGGGCAGTCTAAAACACGATGGCTTCAAGAATTCCATTCTAAACTTAAGGCTACACTGCTGGATTTGCGCCTTCAATTTTGCTATTAAAGACAGCTTCGTGAATCCAGCCCCTGGCTTCTTATACTTTGGTGTTAAACACAAGCCTCATACTTAATTGAAATTTGTATTTGAAAGTGCTATTAGATAATTATATTCTGATTAAAGCAGACTATTACATCACATTGAGAATTTTGAAACTAGTTGGTTGGTTGTAAATTGAAGCAATTGACGTCTTGGGTTGCTGTGACAGGTTTGACTATGTTTGCTCGTAAAAAAAATGATTCACAAGTCCACTGAATTATGCACTTTACGACAGGCCTGCTGGAAGTAGATAATTTAGTCGGTCTAATAATTTCATGGGAAGCTCGTTCCAAGTTTTGAATGTCCAGGGAAAAAAGCTGGTACGCCAATTCGTTTAGAGTCCGTTTATGTATCATTGATGGATGCGCTCTTCAGTTGACTTTGAGATTATGTCAGTTCTCCGTGTAAATCAATGCTTAGAGACAGGCAAGCCTATGAGAGAAATTCGACCACCAAGCGATGGTCGAAATGATATGCCATTTACGGGTGGTTCCAACCAGAAACATATCCAATTCTTTGCTCCGTGTAATTCCAATTCGCGCTTAATCTGCACATTTGGCCGGAATTCAGTGTGAGAAGCCCCCAGCTATGGCTGCCAGCGTGGCGGCGCCAGACCTCTTTTCTGAGTGGTTGGGGGGGGGGGGGGGGGGGGGCGGGCGGGGGGGGGGTGGGCAAAGCGGGGGGGGGGGGCAAGTGAAATTTTTGGCGTTGGGGCAAGTGAAATCTGGGTGGGGGCCAAGTATGAAATATTTGGAGAGTTTTAACCAATTTTGACCCAAAAGCGCTGATTTTTCCCAAAAATTTTGTGATTTTGGCTCCAAATCGCCGAATTTGAAAAAAAAAAAAAACCTCATACTAGGGGAGCAGAAAAAATGGGGGGGGGGACGACAACCCCCCCCACCCCACGTGGCCCGCGCCGTCACTGGCTGCCAGTGAGATCTTGGAATGTGCAATCGGATGGGCATTCCTTACAACGTAATAATAAATAATGCATAGAGAAGAAGAAAACACATTAAACATGAAAAAACACAAAAAAATGCGCAACATAAATTTGCCAATACATATAAATTACCTTGTAGGTTGTTTTGAAAAAATACCACTTTTTGGCAGCAAAGATGCAAGAAATAACAATGGATATGTGCAGGGCGTAAAAATATTGTCATGATGTTACGACTGTTGGACAACAAATGTGTTTGTTTCACATTTTCAGGAGTGAAAAAGTTAATTTGATTTAGAGTGGACAATGCTTAGAAAACAATAGGTTGCCCTTTCCCTATAAGGTTATGTAATAATGATAATGAGAAGATCCAACCAATGCTGCTGCCAATCAATTTAAAAGGAAGCAGTTTGAAACATTAGAGGACCTGAGCCATTATTTATGCATTCTTGCCGCTGTGAGAGTAAATTATTTCAAGTTTGGCATTATCGTGTTTGTTGGAGAGAGGATGAAGAGGCATGCAGAGTAATTATTCCAATATAATTTGAAAGTTTGAACCAATAAAGATATTATCATTTAGATTGGAACTTCCTGTAAAACGCGACCCCCTAAAGTTTCTGTTGATTTATAAGGGTGGTGTCCACAACAAAAAATGGTGGCATGACAAAATCTCATATTATGTAACATTTAACATTAAAAATTAACAAACAATGTGTGATATTACAACATTCATAAAATGAAAGTCTTAGCTTTTGGATACCATTTACAGCATCTGATTTGGTGGTTGCATCCGAGATATGTGTAATATTTCTAAAGGAGAGGAAAAAAATATCTCAAATTGTGCCACTTTTTCACTGTACATACATAAAACTTAACACAATCGGAATCATGCAGGTGATAGGACACGTTATGATCGGAAAAGAATGGGTCCATCCAACACACATTGTAATGCTTACATTTTTCTGTTCACCTCATATGCAATGTTACTTTTTCTCAGGAACCATTCTAAAAGGA